>PVIY010024853.1:0-37494 GCA_004026745.1 Myrmecophaga tridactyla
CAGTTAGGTAATATTGTGCTGTCCATTTCTGAGTTTTTATATTCAGTCCTGTTGCACAATCTGTATCCCTTCAGCTCCAATTACCCAATATCTTACCCTATTTCTATCTCCTGATGGTCTCTGTTACCAAGGAAATATTCCAAGTTTATTCACTAATGTAAGTTCATATCAGTGAGACCATACGCTATTTGTCCTTTTGTTTCTGGCTAATCACACTCAGCATAATGTCCTTAAGGTCCATTCATGTTGTTACATATTTCATAACTTTATTCTGTCTTACAGCTGCATAATATTCCATCTTATGTAAATGTCACAGTTTGTTTAGTCACCTGTCTGTTGATGGACATTTTGGCTGTTTCCATCTCTTGGTAATTGTTAATAATGCTGCTATAAACACTGGTGTGTAAATGTCCATTTGTGTCCTTGGCCTCGTGTCCTTTGAGTAGAGACAGCATATAGATGGGTCCTGTTTTTTAATCCATTCTGCCAGACTGTGTCTTTTGATTGAAGAGTTTAATCCATTAACATTCAGTATTATTACTGCATGGGTAGTACTTTCTTCTACTATTTTGCCTTCTAGATTTTATATGTCATATCTAATTTTCCTTCTTTTTACCTTTGCTCATAGTCTTCCTTTCTTCACTCTTCTCCACACCTCTCTCTTCTGTCTTCGTATCTGTCTCTAGTGTTCCCTTTAGTATTTCTTGCAGAGCTGGTCTCTTGGTCACAAATTCTCTCAGTGATTTTTTGTCTGAAAATGTTTTAGTTTCTCCCTGATTTATGTGCAGGATTTTTATGCTGAAAACTGCAAAACATTGAAGAGAGAAATAAAAAGAAAGAGAGATGAAAATCAATAGAAAGATATACCATGTTCAAGGATTTGGAAGACTTAATTTTATGAAATGGATTTTCTCACCAGATTAAGTTATTAATCAATTCAATTCCAAATAAAGCCTCAGCAGGCTATTTTTGCTTCCTATAAACTTTGAAATCTATAAATTGATTCAAAAATTTATATGAACTGGCTTGCAAGCTCCATTGAGGAGCCAGAGGTCTGGCCACAGTTACTGCCACCTCTGTGCCTGGTCTCTGGCTCCTCAGCCCATGGCATGGGGGACGATGTTGAAGTGGCCCATAGAGCTCAAGGAGGCACTGCTGGGTCCCAGCTCCCCAAAGAAGCAGCACTGCACCCCTCTGCCTGGCTCCACTTCAGGCCTTAGGCTCCCAGATGCTGAGCCACCACTGCTGCTTTAGACAGAGATCCCACTGCTGACTCTGCAGCAGAACATCCTGCCCAGTAGCGAGCAATGCCTTCCAACTCTGGAGCAAATTTTTCAGAACATAAGACAAGAATATAGTCATTACCAGAGGTGGAGACATTTAGAAGTTGTTCTTAATCAGAGTGAATCTTGCACTTTGGAAAGTCACCCTCATGCCTTAGCACTCACAGCACCTAGTTCTCCAGGTTCCTCCTGGATGAAGAAAGACTAGCCCACATTTACCCTCTGTCAAGTTGGCATAATATGTGAGCTTCTCTTAAAAGACTATGAAGATAAAATTCGAGAGAAGTATGAGCAAATTCTCAATACCAAAGTAACAGAACAATAGGAATCTTTTGTGAAATTTACACATGATTAGATTATGAGACAAGGCCAACAAGCTATGTGTCCTGAAGGTTTCTTACATATCTGAGTAGGATCCTCAAGAGATGGCTGCTGTACACTTTTTCGCAACTTGGTTTACTATCACATTTCAGCTGCAACTTTGCATCCTAAGACCACTTAATCATTTCTGCAGGTCCATTTTATACAACTTAAAAGACCTTCAAACTTTCTGGTTGCCACAAGCATATGTTTCTTTCCTGCTCATCCAATAAACAGCTGTGCCCTACTGTGATAGATTTTCCAAACAAAAATTCTGGAGGAGCAATTTAGCAAAATATGCCTTCGGGGCACTCAACAAATGGAGTTTCCCCAAACACAGTTCTGTAAGAAGTGTGTATGTGAGAGTGTGTATATGTGTGTATGTATATTTTAAGTTATTATTTGTGTTGTTCAAATTTGATGCATGACAATTATGGTTAAAACATTTGCTTGGTCTATAGAAGATCATTAATGTTTTGTGACCATGTAAGTTGTAACAGTGGATTGTTTATGTATAGGTATTAATATTAAATACAGGGACTGTTTCCAGGCACTGAATATGATTCATAAGTTAGGATGGACATTAGATGTGATTATGATGACATAGCAAAGGTCTGTGTTCTAGGTCTACAAATGCATGGTGAAGAATTAGAACAAACTGTGGGATAGGACATTTAACACATGGACTCTGCCTAGTCATGTTAAAAAAATACTTTGACTCTAAGCCTTAAAATACCCATTTGGAGTTTGCGCTCACCTCATATAATCAAGGAGCTCCCTGACCCCTAAAACTCTACCAGGAAAAGGTCTCCCCTAGAGCAGGGACATCCAGGTTTGTTCCATAGCATAGCATAGGTGAGCAAGGCACTGGGCCAGGCCCTAGCGGCACTGCTACTTGGGCAGAATTTGGATCCTTTAGACAGGTTTTCCTAAATTCTTTTAAGAAATATCCATGTTCAACTGCTTGAGGTTTGTTTTGGTAACCCTCTTTCTGAGGATGCTTATGCGCTGTTCTTACCTTGTTTCCAAGGCTGTTTTGAGGAGGTGGAAGTTGAATATACATTTTATTTTTTAACTGTGACTTATGCAGGATGACATTTTGCAAAATGCCTTGTTTCATTTATTATTGTTTCTGGGAAGGAAAGTTCTATTAAAATTGTTTTAGTTCAATATAGAATAGGTTTTTTTAATTAGGGCTTGTTTTGAAAAATTCTGAGTTTAATTGAAATGTATGCCAATACCTTCCAAAGTAAGGTAATATTCATAGACAGTTGTTCTGATCAAATGGTGTGCTGGTTTGAAAGAATTATGTACCCTAGAAAAGCCTTATTATAATCCTGATTCATTTTGTGGATCTTTTAATCCCTATTCAGCACTGTAGGTTGGAAACTTGATTAGGTTATCTCTATAGAGTTGTGACACACCCAGTTTTAGGTATTAATCTTTGATTAGAGGGTGATGTGACTCCACCATTCCAGATGGATCTTGATTAACTTACTGGAATCCTTAAAAATAGGAAAACATTTTGGAGACAGCTATGAGAACCACAAGAGCCAAGAGAGCCCATGCAGCCAGAGACCTTTGGAGATGCAGAAGGAATATGCCCCCAGGGAAGCTGCATGAAACAAGAAGCCTAGAGAGAAAGCTAAAAGATGCTGTCATGTTCACCATGTGCCTTTCCAGTTGAGAGAGAAACCCTGAACTTCATTGGCCTTTCTTGTGTGAAGGTAACCTGTTATTGATGCCTTAATTTGGACATTTTTATAGACTCGCTTTAGTTGAGACATTTTCTTGGCCTTAGAACTGTAAACTTGTAATTTCATAAATTCCCCCTTTTAAAAGCCATTCCATTTCTAGTGTATCACATTCCAGCAGCTAGCAAACTAGAACAGATTGCTTAGAGAAATTTCTGAAATATTCACATTCAAAGTTCCTTATTAATGAATGTCTTTAACTTAAATCTAACCAAAAAGTGCAGCATTATTCTTTGTACATTTTCATTATATAGTGTTAACAAGTTTAGTTGCAAACAAATAAAATACTTAAGCTATTTGTTTACCTTGCCTTCTTACTACTGTGATTATATTTATTCATTCAGATAATTTATGTGAGGCTGCTATGACTTTCTCCAGTTCAAAATTATGTTGAAGATTTATGGACTTTAAAGCCCAGCATTGATCTTTTAATAATTGAAGAATGATTTTAGTTCAAAAAATTTATATAGAAAAGCAGATATACCAGAATAGCCAAAAATTTTGAAAATGAAGAACAAGTTTGAAGGAGTCCCAGTACTGGACTTCAAGACTTATGTATTAAGAGTAATTAACACAGCATGGTGTTGGCAAAAAGACCCATGGATAAACTCTTTTTGCTAATAATTTTTCTCTTGAGCAAAGTCTTTTCCCAATTCACATAAATACTTGGTCCTTTTGCTTTAAAGAGTACAGTGTGCAGACTTTTTAAAATACCAGACTTATCCAGAGAGAAGATGGTAAGATTTATGAGAAGTTGTATAACCTAAAAAGGCATTTCTGACCTGATTATTTTCCCAGTATATAGGAGGCCTGGGGGGGAAGAAATGGTTCTGTGTATTGTTGGGGGAGTGAGGAGGTAAGTAAAGAGATTGGGAAAGCAATTTTACATAAACCTGAGGATGGCATGAAGGGAAATGGCAATCCACCCTCTCCCCACCTTCCACCCTAGGCCTGAGGGCCTGTATTCCTCTGATTTTGCAAGCAACCCCTTGAAGCTTGTCTGGGCCCAAGAGTGATGAATATCTCTGACTCCCACCTTCAGACACAGGGAATTCCAAATTGTGTTTGCCAACTTTGATGCCTTCCAGTTTCTTCTGTGCTGTGGGATCTTCAATTACCTTTAAGAAATTTGTAATTGAGTGATAATGGGGGAGGGAAAGAACAACTAACCATCCATTAGGGAGAAAGCAATAAACAGTTCAAGAAAAGTATAACCTGACAATATCTTATAGGCAGCCAAAATATAAAAGCCTGACCTCCTCCCAACCTACTTCTCACATTTCTCATATCCTTTGCCTTCCATTCTTGTTACTATGGATAAATTATCCACATTCCTAAGGCTAACCTCTTCATGTGTGTTGTAGATCTCATCTTTAGGACTCTAGAAATTCTTGCCTCTCTCTTCTGCATCATTAATTTTTGCTCCTTCTCTCTCCTACTCTTCTTCCTCTCCCTCCATTTTCCTCTTCTCCTTCTCTTTCCCTCCTCCTCTTTTGATTATTCCCATCGCAAGATTAACATGTTGCATTGTCTCCCACCTTAAAAATAAAACCTTCTCTCTCTCTCTCTGATTTCTTCTCCTTCCTTTCTCTCTCCTGCTCCTTCTTAAAAATTATTCCCTTCAGAAGATAAACATTCTCTACAGTCTTCCACCTTAAAAATAAAACCGTCTCACGTTTCCCCTCCAGCTACTGCCCCCAAACTCTGCTCTACTATGAAGTAAAATTCCTTGAAAAAGTCATCCATACTAGCTGTCCAATTCCTCTCTTTCAATTCTCTCTTAAAGCTATTTCAATCAGGTTACCACTGAAACACCTCTTGTCAAGGTTACTAATGACCTCCACTTTGCTAAATCCAATAATTACTCTTCTGTTATCATCTTACCTGGGTCTCATCAACAGCATCTGACTCAATTGATAAATCTCTTTTTCTTAAAATGCTTTTTTTTCACTTGACCTCCAGTATATTAACTCTCCTGCTTTTTTTCCAACTCATTTATCTCTCCTTCTCAGGTTTTTTGCTAGTTCCTCTTATCTTGCTAACCACTGAACATTTGAGTAACCATTAACTCAGTCCTTAGAACTTCTCTCCACCTCTTTTTCCTCCCTTAGTGAGCTCATCCATTCACTTGGCTTTAAACACAATCTATACACTGAAGACTCCCAAATGTATATTTCCAGTTCTGACATACTTTTTTTCTGACCACAAGGATTGTATGTATACCCAACTGCCTTTTCAACATCTCTATTTGTATTGTAATAGACATTTCAAACTTAATAAACCACTAATCTTCTTCCCCAAACCTTCTCTTCTTGTTATCTTCCCCATTTCAGTAAATGCCAGCCTCATCCTTCCAAATATTCAGGCCAAAACTCTTAGAGTTGTTCTTGATTCCTTTCTTTCTTTCAGATTCTACATCTAATCCATTAACAAACTCTGTTGACCCTTTAAAATATAGGAGTTTGACCATTACCCCAACCTGCTCTGCTATCATTGTGACCCAAGCTGCCACCATCTTCCCTTGACTCTTGTAATAGCCTCTTAACTGGTCTCCCTACTTGTATCTTTGTTTCCCTATAGACTGCTCTCAACACAGGACCAAAGTGTTCTTTTGGAAACCTAACTTGGTTCATGTTATTTCTCTGATCAATATTTCTAATAACCCTCTATCTCAACCAGGGTAAAACCAAAGTCCTTGGTAACAAATGTCACACACCAATGAAAGTGTTAATAATAGGGTGGTTTATGGAAATTCTGTATTTTGTGGATGATTTTTCTGTAAACCCACAAATTCTCTAATACACACACACACACACACACACACACACGCACACACACACTGAAGTCCTATAAAGCTCTATATAACTTGTTCTCTGTTAAATTTCTGACCTCATTTCCTACTACTATTCCCTGTGCCCACAACTCTGGCAGCCATATGGTTCCTGGTCCTATGAGTGCTCGTTCTTCTCTCTGAGGGAAGGTTCTCCCCTTTAAGAGCCCCCTAATCACTCCCTCTCTTCTCTCAGGTGTTTGCAGCACCAATACTCTACCTCCCCCCATTCTGGACTTTCTATGTCCCTGCCCTGAACTTTTTCTCTGTGGCATTCATCATCATCTGACGAACTGTAAATAACTTTTTGTTTATTTTTCTGCCCTCCTGACAGGAATTTAAGCTACAAGAAGGCAGGGATACCTGCCTTCCCCCCCACCCCCACTTCTGTGTCTGCAACACCTAGAATAGCACCTGGCACAATAAATAAGTATTCGATGAATGAACAAACTACATCCTTATGCCATGATCCATAAAATATATTCCTGCTGCTGTTAAAGTGTTAATGATAATTTCTGTCTCCTGCTTTTCACCTACATTATAATTAACACATTTATTCATTGTTCAAGTCCCTCATTTTGCAGTTGAAGAATTGAAGCCCGTAGAGGTTATAGGATTTATTTAAGGCTACCTGCAGATATAGTGACAGAGTCTGAATTACAAGTCCGGGCTCTTACATTCCACTTTCTAGTTGGTCTAAAGAGGCAATCATTATAGCAATTAGAGCAAGAGCCAGAGACTGAAAGAGGGACAAGCCATTATGTGTAACTCTTTCTCAAGCTGCTTGGCTCCTAACTTAGAAGATGAAAATCATTTTGGTTTGGCAGTTCAGACTCACTGTTCTGGCTTGAATCTTCACTCTCTGTCTTCTTTCTGTGTCATCTCTGATATGTTTTTCTGACCACAATTAACTGACCTGTCTTTATATTTTTCAACTGAGCATGAAACCACTGCATGCTCTGCTAATTACTAAGAATATTTAGGCAATGCCAGGAAGAGCTGTTAGATGCTGGGTCATTTGGGGTCATAGAACAGTCAAACTAGAAGGAAATACTGAGATCATCCAAGCCAACCTCTTTTCATAGCTGAGGTTCTTGAAGCTGGAAGGGGGGCCTTCACTGAGATCACACAGGTCTCACTTTATGGGCAGTACTGTTTTCACTAGTTAATCATCCTGCTAATGGCCACCATTTTGGTTCTTTTTTTCTTCTCATGTAAGGATGCTCTCTTTTTAAACTTAAACTTAATTTTTAATATCCTATTGCAGATTATACATTTGCATCCAGTAAAGCAGGTTTTAATTAACAGAGCTATTACTACTATGATCAGGTCTTAATTAGCCTGGAATGAATGAATGACATGCTTTAAGGGTTTTTGAGTTTCCTGTGCCCTGAGCTGCAGACCCATATAATGGCCCCAAGGCCCTCTCTCAGGAGGGTGGAACACTGGAGAATTTACCAGGTGAATTCACCCAGAGAATTATTTTGTATCCTTGGCAGCTCTATGGAAAAGGCAGAGGAAATAATATTATCTTAATTTTATAAAAATGGTGAGAAAACTTAGGTTTAAAGTGCTATGTACATTTCCTAGTGAAATAGCAAGGCACAGACTAAACCCATGTTTTTCATTCCCATTCTATCAGGAGATAGAAATGGGATAGAGATTGGGCATTTGGTGCTGAAGGAATACAGATTGTGCAACAGAACTGATTGTAAAAATTCAGAAATGGATAGTACAGTACTGCCCGATTGTATAAGTACACTGAATGAAGCTGAATTTGAGTATGATTGAGGGAGAAGGACTGAGAGCATGTATGAAATCAGAAGGAAAGATAGAGGATAAAGACTGGATGGTATAATTTGGGAATGCCTAGCTTGGACAATTATGGTTATTAAATGTACAAATAAAAAAAAAAGTTTTTGCATGAGGGAGAACAAATGAATGTCAACATTGCAAGGTGTTGAAAATGGATGGTTTATGGGAAAAAGTACAATCAATGCAATATAGGGTCTATAATCAACAGTAACATTGTAATATGCTTCCACTGAATGTAACAAAGGCATTATGCCAAAATTAAATGTCTATAGGTGGCAGGGCATGGGGAAGGGGTATGGATTCTTTGTGGAAAAAAAGGAAATGTCTTCATATAGATTATGGTGGTGAAGGCATGTCTATACACTTAGGTTGGATTGTATTATGTGTGAATAAAACTGTTTAAAAATGAGCAGAGAGAAACATGTGCTAGAGAAAATATGGAGAAAGAGATGTACCTGTTCACTGTTAGTAGAGAAGCTGAGAGGTGTAGCCCTTTGGAGGGCAGTGTGGTGGTTCCACAGGAGGCTATGGGTGGGGTTGCCATGTGATTCTGAAACCTTGTTGCTCAGTATATATCTGGAGGAACTGAGTATGGGGAAATTTGCATACAGTTGTTTATCCCTTCACAATGGATGGAGGTGGCCTAAGGCTAAAGTGACTGAGGACTGGAAGGGGGTACTATGATGTATACATACAGTGGACTACTGAGTGACATAAGAAGGAATGACGTTGTGAGGCATGCAACTAGGTGTATACTTAATGAACTTTAAGGACTGTATGTTGAATGAAGTGTCAGGATCAAAAAAAACCATGTATTATCATGCCTCAAGCGTATGAACTAATTTTAATATAACAACTTGGTGAACTGAAATCATCAGGTTGGGACCTATTGTAATGGGTCCTAGATTGTAAGCTCTTATAGCAGTCACATATATTCAGGAGTTGTAACTTATTTCTAAATTCTGAGATACTGAGCTGTTTGTATTTAATCTGGCCATTCCCAGAAACTTCGGATATTTATGTGACACCTGAGATTCAGAATTAGAGCTCTGAAGCTAGGAAAGTCAGTAGTACCCCATACAGGAACTGTTTAAAAAGTTGAAAAAGGGATCCAACTTCAAGTAGAGATATGAAGGAAGCTGATCTGGATAGGACTAAGGTAAATCAGAATACAGCATAAAGGATGATATCGTCCATATTTTAAAACTTTAATTTCTGTATGAGACCAAAGGAAGAGATGTCTATTTGGTGCAAAATTTATATTTTGGCAAGTGCATTACCTGATTTAACTTGTGTGGTCAGTTTAACTGAACGCCATAGGCACGTGGAATGTTGAATAGGGCATGAGATCTTGTTGGTTCGTAAAGATTAGTTTGATGCCCTGATATATCCCAGAGTAATTCGGGCAGTGAATAAAGAAGTATTTGCAAAGTCCCATTGGAGGACTGGGAAGAAAGAAGGAAAGATTAAACTTCCCCATTTGGAGAATTTCTGGTATTCTCACAAGCAGTGGGGACAACTAAATCAATAGTCTGAGCCCTCAATTTTGGGGTTCACCCCTATGAAACTTATTCCTGCAAAGGATAGGGTAAGCTTGCTGAAAATTAGGCCTAAGAGTCGCCCCCAAAACACTTCTTTTGTTACTCAGATGTGACCTCTCTCTCTAAACCAATTCTGTAGATGAACTTACTGCCCTCCCCTCTACATGGGACAGGACACCCAGGGGTGTAAATTTCCCTGGCAGTGTGGCCCAGAACTCCCGAGATGAGTTGGGACTTGGCACCAAGGGATTGAGAAAGCCTTCTTCACCAAAAAGGGCAAGAGAGAAATGAGACAAAATAAAAGTTTCAGTGGCCAAGAGATTTCAAACAGATGTGAGAGGTTTTTCTGGAAGTTATTCTTATGCATTATATAGGTATCTCTTTTTAGTTTATGGTATATTGAAGTGGCTGGAGGGAAGTACCTGAAACTGTTGCGCTGTGTTCCAGTAGCCTTGATTCTTGAAGACAATTGTAGTAAGATATAACTTTTACAATGTGACTATGGGATTGTGAAAACTTTGTGTCTGGTACTCTTTCAGCCAGGGTATGGACAGATGAATAAAAATAAATAAATAATAGAGATAAATAAATAATGGAGAGAAAGTGTAAAAATTGGGTAGATGGAAATACTAGTGGTCAATGAGAGGGAGGGGTAAGGGGTATGGTATGTATCAGTTTTTTATTTTTCCTTTTTATTTCTTTTTCTGAAATGATGCAAATGTTATAGAAAATGATCATGGTGATGAACACACAACTGTGTGATGATATTGTGAGCCATTGACTGTATATCATGTATGGAATGTATGTGTGTGAAGATTTGTCAATAAACATATTTTTTGAAAAAAGAGGTAGCAGGAGTTAGGCACTTAAGTAAGTTAATGCAGTGAGATATCATTGAAGGATTCAAAATGAAAAAGGAACAAAGTTACTCCAACCAGTTTGGGAGATGGAAAGTCCTATAAGCCTAGTGGAAGAGACCAGGAGAAGGTTATTGCAGTCATCCACGAGATGACACTATGATAACATTGCTTAGGGTCTATGATCTTCTCTAAAACCCTTGAAAATGTTTGAGACCTCAAATAAAACTTATTGTCTCAAAAATATAAAAACTGAAAAAATAAAAATTAATCTGCCCATTTAAATCTCTGTAAACTTCACATTGGGTCCATCTAAATTAAATTAGTTATTTAATTTAATTGTGACAAAAATTTCATTGCTTTTGAAAACAATTAATTGTTGGGTTTTCTCACTTTGCAAAAGTTCCAAACAATTAAAAAAGTATTGCTGAGAAATCATAGGCAACCAAAAATTGTTACTCCTAGCCAAATAATCTGAAAAGAAAATTATAGAAAACCCTCTGCCCAGCAAAAGAAAAAAAGTAGTTTATGGCATTGTGGTTGCATTTGGAGTTTTCATATGGTATGAGTGGAGCCCCTCAAAGTTAGATGCCCAAGATTTCCAAGGTCTTATTTGCCCTGACCGCTAGCAGAAGAGCTAATAAAATATAAATTAAAGAGACATATGTAGGAGATACAATTTGCAGTGTGGGAGGATGAAGAGGTTTTTTTGAGGTGGTATTACTAGTTGAAGAAGAAAATTTGTTCAGGAAGAGAGAAAACCAAACCAGGAACTCATCTCTGCTCCAGTCTTGGTTCTATCACTAGCCAGCAGCATGATCTTGGGAAAACCACCTCTTTTCTCCGTCCCTCAGTTTCTTCCTCTGTTAGATGTGCTTTTGGCCCTGGTTGTGTGGGAGATGACTCCCAGGGATGAGCCTGGCCCTGGCACCATGGGATCAAAATACCATCCTGACCAAAAGGGAAAAAGAAGTATAACAAATAAGATATCAGTAGCTGAGAGAGTTCAAATAGAGTTGAGAGGCCACTCTGGAGGTTGCTGTTATGCAAGCTTCAGTTAGACACTACTACCTATCATAGCTTGCCAAACCCCAACCAGGACCATTCCTGCCAATCCTAAAGAACACCTAGGGCAATATACAAGATTCCACGAAGGTTCCATGCACTGGGGTAACTTTCCAGAAACCTACAACCTTCAGATGGGTCCCTGGACCAGATAAGTCCTGAAACCTAGAGGAACCAGCCTCTCCAGAACATCAACTAATTCCACCTACCCCATATTACTGACAGCTCCTTCCAACATGAAAAAGTCAGAATAAGCATAGCCCAAATACCCCTAATGATGATGGAGTTATACAGAGAAGGTAGGGTTTAACAAACGAGTATGATTGCTGAGTCATTAAATTGATATCTTTTTTTAGTCTCCAGTATCTTAGAGCAGCTAGAAGTTAAAATCTAAAATTGTGGAATTGTAACCCATACCAAACTCTAAAATCTGTTCTACAACTAATTGTTGTGCTGTGCTTTGAAATTTATTGCTTTTTTGTATATACGTTATTGTTCACCAAAAAAAATGTTGATTGTGATGATAAAAAATATATATATTCCTTCTAGCTTCCAATATTCTGGAGCAGCTAGAAGGAAAAACCTGAGATGATGGTATGGTAGCCCATGACAAACTCAGGGTCTTTTCTGTAACTACTTGTTGAAGAGTGCTTTGAAAACTATTGCTTTTTCCTTTCTTTGTTTTGTATATATATTCTACAATAAAACAAGTTTTTAAAAAAAAGTGCATTTGTTCTAAAAGAGCTTTGATATGACCCACAGAAATACTTGGATGATGCAATGTCTTTATTTTTTTTTCATTTTTATCAAAGTGATGTTTATATTCAGTTTCAAAAGTCACAGAGTACATCAAGTCTTATAACAAAAAGCAGAAGTCATCCACTTTATCTCTCCCCTGCTTCCAAGGGGTAATAGCTTTTAATTCTTTTAACAGTTTCTACTGGTAGTCCCATATTTATTTATAAGTAATATATTTATTCTACAATTCCCTAATTTTTCAATTTTAGATATTATCCTGTGTTTCCTACCTGGGCTGGGACTGGGGGAGAGACATGAGGCACTCACCTCATCTGATGTTTCTGAGGATTTAAATATTTTTAATTATAACTTTTTGCAAGTTTTCTTCAGCAATGTTTCTATTTCCTCAAAATTTTCTCTTGTTTTTAAGCTTGTATCTCTATCTTTCACATTAGACCCTTTCCTTAATTTGGGATACTTCTTGGCTCTTGGTTCATTTTTATGAGTGTGGCACTAAAAGCTGATTGCAAGCTCCATGTCTGTGACAACGCTTGACTGATGTGCCTCATGCCAACAACGTACAGGTTGGGCAAAGGCTTTTTGTTTTTTAACCTGTGCCCCATCCCCCCTTCGTATATCAATATATAGGGCTTTTCTCTTGGTCTGCCTTGGAGGGTGGGAAGAAGGGCATATAGTCCAATTGCCAGTGTCCTAATTGCTACGCGTAAAGTGGGGGGAGTAGAGGTGGAGGGAGGGGGCTTTGAGTTTCACCGTTCTGAATCTGGATTTTGACTTAGTCTGCTTTTAGTAAAATAACAGTGACCACCTTTCATGGTAAAAACACTCAGAAAACTAGAAATAGATGGGGACTTCCTTAATTTCCTGGTAATTAAGGATAATTAATTATCCTGATAAAGGGCATTTATGAAAATCCCACAGCCAACTTCATATTCAATAGTAAAAGACTGAACGCTTTCCCTTGTATTTTCCCTAGCAATAAGATAAGGATGCCTGGCTTCTTCACTGCTGTTGAACATTGTACTAGCCTGAGCAATTAGGCAAGAAAAAGAAATAAAAGTTATACAAATTAGAAAGGAAGAAGTTGTACTATCCTTATTTGTAGATGACATGATCTTATATACGGAAAATCCCAAAGAGTACACACAAACACACACAAAATGACTAGAGCTAATCAATAGTCAAGTTGCAAGATAAAAGATCAGTACACAGAAACCAGTATGTTTCTAAACACCAGCAATGAACAATCTGAAAAGGAATAATTTCCTTTCAGGAAATTCCTTAATAGGAAGCAATTTCATTTACATTAGCATCTGAAAGAATAAAATACCTAGTAATAAATCTATCCAAGGAGGTAAGAAACATGTACACTGAGAATCATAAAACATGGCTGAAAGAAATTAAATTAATTGAAAGACATCCCATGTTTATGGATTGGGGTTTTCTTTGGGGGTGATAGAAAGTTTTCAGAACTAGATAGAGGTGTTGTTGCACAATAGTGTGAAAATACTAAATATCACTGAATTGTTCACTATAAAATGATTAATTTTATGCTAGATAAATTTCACCTCATTAAAAAATTTTTAAAAACAACCAATGACCAGGCAAACCACCTCTGGGGATTGTGCTTTAATTGGTCTGGGGTGGGACTTTCATTCATTAATTTTAAAAGCCTGCCAATTGACTCTAACTCACAGTAAGGGTGGATGAAAAGTACACTGTGGTCAAATAGATATTCCAAAACTATGGGAAAGCATAAAAAACTGAGTACTTAACTGCCTTGGGCAGTCAGGCAATGCTTCAGAGAAAAAGCAACCTTTGAACTGGGTCTACTTGGTAAATATAAAATTAGGAAAAGATAGCTGGAGATCTGTATTGTGTAGGTATGTTTTATGGGGGATGTTATTGCTGTCAAGGGAAGATAACATGATTTGTTGTACTTTCTGGTCTAGAAAATTTCTATCCTGTCATCAAAGCAATGTTGGAGAAACACCAATAAAGTGGATAGATTTTTATTCTGTAGCTTCCTCATCAGTCATCAGAATGGTCTATCATTATTCTCTAATCTCCCAAATCATTCCTTATGGTCTATCACTATTTTGAATTTATAGTTTCCTAATGAGATTTTATACCTTAATCATATTGGCAATAGATTTACAAATCATCTTTGATGGTGCATATCTTCTGGAAATATTTCTGCAGAAAACTAATCCCATGCATTGCAATTCTTGCTATTTTCAGTTCCTGCTTTGAGAATCTGGGCTATCAACACACCACCAATCATAATTGCATCCCTCACCTCACTTCATGAGTTAGTGTCAAGCACAAGGTGCAGCCTCGTGTGGTCCCTCTAAGAAGCCTTTCCTGCCTTTTCAAGTCCAGCCCAACCCTGAGACCAAAGATCACACCAGACAGAAATTTACTCACAATGGAACAAAGACCTAGACATTAGATCTAATACCATAAAACTTTTAGAAGAAAATGTAGGGAAATATCTTCTAAAATTGTAATAGGAGGTGGTTTCCTAGATCTTATACGCAAAGCACAAGCACTGAAGAAAGAAATAGATAAATGGGAACTCCTCAAAAATTAAACATTTTTGTGCATCAAAGAACTTTGTCAAGAAAATTAAAAAGACAGGGCAGGCAATGGTGGCACAGTGACAGTTTTCACATGCCATGCTGGAGTCCTGGGTTTGATTCCTGGTGCCTGCCATGCAAAAAAAAAAAAAAAAAAAAAAAGAGAGAGAGAAAGAAAGTAAAAGACAGCCTACACAATGGAGACAATATTTGGAAATGACACATCAGCTTTAGTATCCAGAATATATAAAGCTCAACAGCAAAAAGACAAACAACCCAATTACAAAAATAGGCAACAGACATGAACTGACACTTCTCAAAAGAGGAAATACAAATGGCTAAAAGGCACATGAAAAGATGCTCAACTTCCCTGGCTATTAGAAAATGCAAATGAAAACCGCAATAAGATATCTTCTCACACCTACCAGAATGGCCATTATCAATAAAACAGGAAATGACAAGTGCTGGAGAGGATGTGGAGAAAAAAGGCACACTTATCCACTGTTGGTTGGAATGTAAAATGGTTTGGCCACTGTGAAAGGCAGTTTGGTGATTCCTCAGGAAGCTAAGTATTGAATTGCCATTTGACCTGGCAATGCCATCACTAGGTATCTATTCAGAGAACATGAGGGCAAGAACACAAATGGACATTTGCCAACCAATGTTTATAGCAGCATTATTTACAATTGCCAAGAATTGGAAACAGCCCAAATGTCCATCAACAGAGGAGTGGCTAAACAAGCTATAGTATATACAAATGATGGAATATTGCACAGCTGTAAGACAGAATAAAATCAAGAAGCATGTAACAACATGGATGGACCTTGAGGACATTATGCTGAGTGACGTTAGCCAGAAACAGAGGGACAAATACTGTATGAGCTAACATTAGTGAATGAACTTGGAGAATTTCAGTTAAGGACAGAGGCCATCAGGAGATAGAAATAGGGTAAATATTGGGTAATTGGAGCTGAAGGGATACAGATTGTGCAACAGGACTGATTGTAAAAGTTCAGAAGTGAATAACACAATACTACCTGTTGGTAGCACAATAATGTAAGAACACTGATTGAAGCTGAATGTGAGAATGATAGAGGGAGGAGGGCTGGGGGCACATATGAAACCAGAAGGAAATATAGATGATAAAGTCTGAGATGGTATAATCTAGGATGCCTAGAGTGTACAATGATAATGACTAAATGTACAAATTTAAAAATGTTTTTGCATGAGGAAGAACAAAGGAATATCAATGTTGCAGAGAGTTGAAATTAGATCGTCATTCGTATTTTAAAATTTCAACTTCTGTGAGAGACTAAAGCAAAAAATGTTTATTTGGTAAAAAAATTATATTTTGACTAGTGCATTTCCTAACATAGCTTATATAGGTAGGTTAATTGTACATCCTAAGTACATAGAACTTTGAGTAGGGCATGAGATTTTGTAAGTTTGTCCAGTGTGATGACTCTATAAATCCCAGAGTGGTTTGAACAGAGAATAAAGGAATATTTGCAAATTCCCCTTCAGGAAATAGGGAGAAAGGGGGAAAATTCCACTTCCCCATTTGGAGAATTCCTGATATTCTTGCAAGCATTGGGAACAACCAAATCAATAGGCAGAGGCCTCAATTTTGGGGTTTGTTCCTATAAACTTGTCCCTGCAAGGGATAGGCTAAGCCTACTTGGAATTAGGCCTAGGAGACACCCCCAGAGAACCTCTTTTGTTGCTTGGGTGTGGCTTTTCTCTCTCTCAGCCAGCACAAGTGGAATCACTACCCTCCTCCTCTCTATGTGGGACATGACTCCCAGGGGTGTAAACCTGCCTGGCAACATGGGACAGAAACCCTAGAATGAGCTGAGACTCAGCATCAAGGGATTGAGAAGGCCTTCTTGGTCAAAGAGGGGAAGAGAGAAATGAGACAAAATAAAGTGTCAATGGCTGAGAGATTTCAAACAGAATCAAGCGGTTTTCCTGGAGGTTATTCTTACACATTGTATAGATACCCCCTTTTTAGTTTAAGGTGTATTTGAGAGGCTGGAGGGAACTGCCTGAAACTGTGAAACTGTGTTCTGGTGGCTATGTTTCTTGAAGATGCTTGTATAATGATGTGGCTTTCACAGTTTAACTGTGTGATTTTGAGAACCTTGTGTCTGATGCTCCTTTTATCTATGGTATGGACAGATGAGTAAAACATAGGATTTAAAAATAAATAATAGGGGGAACAAATATTAAAATAAATTGAGTAGATTGAAATACTGGTGATCAATGAAAGGGAGTGGTAAAGGATATAGAAAAAAATAGGGGAAACAAAGGTTAAAATATATTGGGTAGATGGAAATACTAGTGATCAATGAGAGGCAGGGGTAAAGGGTATGCTATGTATGCATTTTTTCTCTTTTCTTTTTATTTCTTTTTCTGAAGTGAAGCAAATGTTCTAAGAAATGATCATGGTGATGAATATACAACTATTTATAATATTGTGAGTTATTGATTATATACCAAGAATAGAATGATCATATAGTAAGAATGTTCATGTTTGTATGTTATGTTTAAAAAAATAAAAATAAAGAATGCTTGTGTTTGTATGTTGTTATGTTTTTTTAAAAAAACTGTCCCAGTTAGAAAAATGCTCAGCAGTGCTTCCCTTCTGGTTTAGAAGAAGTGAGTCCCCCTCACTCTCTTTCCTGCAGTTGTGCAGGAATACATCTTTCTATCTGCTCTTTTTCTCATGGGGTAAAAGGAGTACATGTGGTCCTTAACTCAAGTGTGAACTTTTTGAGACTAGGGAAGTATTCATATTTTTAGAAGAAAAACATAGTGTTTGGCACATATAGAACTCACTAAATGTGAATGAAAAGATGAATAAATTTGAAGGATTTTTAGGTATATCTATTTCCTTGGAAGAGACCTAGAAGATGGTTATTGCTGAGCAATTACTAATTTATATGGAGGTTTAGGATGAATGGATTAGAATTTAGGTTTTTTTTTTTTTCTTAAACCACACAAGAATGTATGAAGACATAACTGGAGAGTTGAGCTATTTCAGGTCTGAGTTACTTAAGAGCAAAATCCAAACAGGAAGAAAATAGCCAGCTGCTTTTTGCATGTTGCAATGATAAAATGCAGACATCATTTAGAAAACCAACTAGCTGTAAATATTCTTCTGAATAAGCAAGAATGGAAGTTGGGGAAAGCTTCTGAAAACATTTCTCACTGGGATTTTTCACAGCTTTCCCAAAGTTGGGGATTTTTAAGAGAAATGTTTTATGTGGTCTTTGGTCTCTGCTTACAAAATATGGTAGCCTATTCTTGAACACAAAGCAGTGTTTCAGGATGTCTGCTAAGTGAACAATTGTCTGCTTTCTTGATTCTTCATAGCAGGGACCATGTCTTAATTTTTCAAATTCCCACTTATTGGATTTCTCTTTTTTTCCCTAGTAATTTTATTTTTTATTTTTTTAAACTTTATTGAGACATAGTTCACATACTATAAAATTTACCCATTTAAAATGTATAATTCAATGGTTGTTAGTACATTCAAAGAGTTGTGTAACCATTACCACAAAAACTTTTTTCAGCACAAAAGTTTTGAACTTTGATGAGGTCCATTTATCTATTTTTTTTTCTTTTGTTGCTTCTGCTTTGTGTGTAAAGTCTAAGAAACCATTGGCTAACACGAGGTCCTGAATATGCTTCTCTACATTGTCTTGTAGGAGGTTGATAGTTCTAGCTTTTATATTTAGGTCTTTGGTCCAGTTGAATTGATTTTTGTATATGGTAAGAGGTAGGAGCCCTTCTTTTTTTTCTTGCAAATGCAGATACCATCACCATTTGTTGAAGAGACTATTCTTTCCCAATTGAGTGGCCTTTGTCTTGCCCCCTTGTCAAAAAATCAGTTGGCCACAAATGTGAAGGCTAATTTCTAGCTCTCAGTTCAATTCTGTTGGGCTATATGTATGTGCTTGTACCATTACCATGCTACTTTGATTACCGTGGCTTTGTAATAAGTTTTAAGATTAGGAAGTATGAGTGCTTCACCTTTATTCTGCTTCAAGATGGCTTTGGCTGTTTGAGGCCCCTTATCCTTTCATATAAGTTTGATGATTGAATTTTCCATTTCTGCAAAGAAGATTGTTGAAATTTTGATTGGGATTGTATTGAATCTGTAAATTGCTTTGGGTAGAATTGACATATTAACAATATTTAGTCTTCCAATACATAAACACGAATGTCCTCCCATTTATTTAGGTCTCCTTTGATTTCTTTTAGCAGTGCTTTGCAGTATTCGTGTACATTATATTCTTGGTTAGATTTATTCATAGATTTTTTTTACAAGGTAATTACATATTTATTTTTCAGTTTCTTCAAAGAAGGTAAAGTATTTAAGAGCAAGGTTAAAATCTTATTCATTATTCTGTTTCCAGCAGCTGGCACAGAGCATAGCATACAATAGGCAATCAATAGCTATATGGTTACTTAAACAGAACAAATAACAGAAAAGACATCTTAGCACTGCCTTCAAGCAACTTACAATAAGTGAGATAAGATATTCACATATTAAGATAAGGTAAAAAATGCTGAAAAAAGTATAGGCAAATGACTATAGGAGATCATAAATGAGACAAATTACTTCTGGTTTAAGGATTAGGGTAGGCTTTCACAAGAGGACAAGCAACAGTATAATGCTTTAAAAATGTCTTTAAATTCTTTCATACTCATCATTTCAAGTGGGAGAGCTTAAGATTTATTCATAATAAACAACTATGTGATAAAAAAAAAAGAATGTTCATACTGCGTGTTGATTGGTTTTAGCAATAAAAATTAAAAATGAAAAAAGATTTATTCATAGATATTTTTGTCTTTTAGGTGATATAGTAAATGGATATTTTTTTTCTAGATTTTTTTTCCCACTTGTTCATTGCTTGTGTATAGAACCACTACTGATCTTTGGGTATTGATCTTGTATCCTGCCTCTGCTGAATTCATTTACTAGTTCTAGAAGTTTTGTTGTAGAGATTTCTTCTTAAAATAAAATATGCATTTGATAAGTATCATCTACTGTCTGGCTGGTCATGCAGGTCTCATGTGATCAATCAATATATCAGTCCTCCTTTTCCTTTGTGGTATACTTGCATCTTAGTATCCACCTGATCAAATATGTTTATTGACTTTATTTCCTTCAATTAAAAAAAAAACTAAACTCCTCTGTGGGGTTAATGGTTAGTGACAGGAACTGAAAGTAGTCTGGTTTAGCAAGATTAAGAACAGGTAGGGAGCACCTACAAAAGATGCAGCAGGGAAGGTACTCATGGTCTTAAGTGCCATGACACTCCTGATCAAGATTTTTATTTTCTCTGAAGGAAAATGTTTACTAAGAAGTGAAGGGTATATATGTGACATGAGCAGTTTGCAGTTTAAAAAATCACTCCAATTGCAGAATAAAGAATGGATTGTAGGGGAGGTGTGACATCACCAAGATAGTAGAATTCCATCCCCTCACATAAATTTTAAACAGTAACTAAAACCAATGAGAACCATCTTTCTCAGAAAACTGTTAGAGGGTTGCAGTAACCAAGCATACACCAAATTGGTAAGAAAACCTTTTAAATGGTGGGAAAACTTCATGGTACTATTTCTGGTCCTTTCCCTCCTGGCTTGGTGCAGAGCTGGCCCACACTCCCAGTGTGGGTCCTCAGTTCCAGTCCTGAAAGGAGCAGACTAACCCTTATGCACATACTAGGGTACATGTACGGCTGTACCAGTCTGTATGGCGGGAGCCTAAAGGACTGCACAGGACACTTGCTGCTGGTTCACCATCCAATAAACTGCTCAGAATATAAAAGCAGGTCACAGAAAGGGGGAAAATTCAGCTTCCCCAAGTTGGATTCTTGATATTCTCACAAGCAGTGCAGACAACCAAAGCTATAGGCTGAGCCCCCAATCTTGGGGTTTGTTCATATGAAACAAGGATAGGTCAAGCCTACTTAAATTTAGGCCTAAGAGTCACCCCCAAGAGAACCTCTTTTGTTGCTCAGATTCTCTCTCCAGCCAACACAACAAGCAAACTCACCACCCTCCCCCTGTCTACGTGGGACATGACTCCCAGGGGTGTGGATCTTCTTGGCAACGTGGGACAGAAATCCTGGGTGAGCTGAGACTCAATATCAAGGGATTGAGAAAAACCCTAGAATGAGCTGAGATTCAGCATCAGGGGATTGAGAAAACCTTCATGACCAAAAGGGGGAAGAGTGAAATGAGACAAAATAAGTGTCAATGGCTGAGAGATTCCAAACAGAGTCGAGAGGTTATCCTGGAGGTTATTCTTACGCTTTAAGTACATATCACCTTGTTAGTCAAGATGTAGTGGAGAGGTTGGAGGGAACTGCCTGAAAATGTGGAGCTGTGTTCCAGTAGCCATGTTTCTTGAAGATGATTGTATAATGATATAGCTTTCACAAATGTTCTTTTTGCCTACCTTGTCAACAGATGAGTAGAATATATGGAATAAAAATAAATAATAGGGGGAACAAATGTTAAAATAAATTTAGATTGAAATGCTGGTGATCGGTGAGGGGGAGCAATAGGGGGTATGGTATGTATGAATTTTTTTCTGTTTTATTTTTATTTCTTTTTCTGAATAGATGCAAATGTTCCAAGAAATGATCATGATGATGAATATGCAACTATGTGATGATATAATGAATTACTGATTATATATGTAGAACAGAATGATCAAAAGTTAGAATGTTTGCATTTGTTTGGTGTTTTTTTGGTATTTTTTTAAAAATTAAGAAAAAATTAAAAAAAAAAAAAAAGCAGGTCACAGATTGGGCGACCAATTTCCAAAATCCTAGAAAAAATTTAGAAATCTCATCCTTAAAATTTTGTTTCTAAAGACCCACTTCTGGTACCAAAATCTATATTAAGGTTCACCAGAGAAACAAAACTGGTAGGATGTATGTGTATGTAAATGTTATGAGATTTATTATGGAACAGGCTCACACAAGTGTGGGGATTGGCGAGGTCAAATTCTGTAGGGCAAGTCACAAGTTGGGAACTTCAATGAAGGTTTTGATGAATTCCCCAAGAGAAGATGGCTAGCTGAAGTAGAAAAAAAAAGTTCTGTCAAAGTCATCAGTTCTCCCCTTAGGGCCTTCAGCTGATTGGATGAGATTTCTCTCCTTGCTGATGGCAATGTCCTTGTAGATTGTATATTTAATAAGTCATAGAGATGATCAACCAACTAATGATTTATATTCATGAAATTCCCTTACAATAATAATAAAGTCAGTACTTGCTTGGGTACTATAACTTATCCAGGTGGACATGTGAAGTTAACTATAACAGTGTGCATATCATAAAGGACCTTTAGTTTAGTTTCCTAGTTGCTAAAACAAATACAATCTATTGGCTCATCCAAAGGAATTTGTTGCTTCATGTTTCCAGAGGCTAGAAGGCTTGCTTCCTTCCAGGGTCTGTATCTTTTGGATGGCCAATAATTTTGGGGATTCTTTATTTCTCTGTCACATGGCAGGGTCTTTTTCCTTTCTCTTCTGGGTTCTGTTGACTTCCAGCTTCTTGCTTCTCCCCATGGCTTCTCCTTCTGTGTCCAATTTCCTTTTCTTATAAGGACTTCAGTCGTATTGGATTGAAGACCATCATCGTTCAGTTTGGGCACACCTTAACTAGTGATATCTTCAAAGGTCCTTTTTTTTTGTTCTTTCTCATGCAAAAACATTTTTAATTTGTGAATTTAGTCACTATCATTGTACACTTTAGGAATTCCTATATTATACTATCTCAGTCTTTATCATCTATCTTTCCTTCTGATTTCATTTGTGCCCCCAGCCCTCTTCCCTCTATCATTCTCACATTCAGCTTCATTCAGTGTACTGACATCATTGTATTACAGTTAGGTCGTATTGTGCTATCCATTTGTAAATTTTCACAATCAGTCCTGTTGCACAATCTGTATCTCTTCAGCTCCAACTACCCAGTATCTACCCTCTTTCTATCTCTTGATGGTCTCTGTTCTCAAGTGCAATTTTCCAAGTTCCTTCATTAATGTTAGCTCATATAAGTGAAACTGTACAGTATTTGTCCTTTTGTTTCTGGCTAATCCCACTCAGCATAATGTCCTCAAGGTCCAACCATGTTGTTACGTACTTCATAATTTATTCTGTCATACATCTACATAATATTCCATCATATGTATATACCAAAGCTTGTTTAACCACTTGTCTGTTGATGAACATCAAAGGTCCTTTTTATAAATGGGTTCATACTCACAGGACCAGGGATTGAGACCTGAGTATGACTTCTAGGAGGGACATGGTTCAACCTCCACAGCCTCATTTGACTTTATCCAATGGGGTTGGGGAGTCATTAAAGAGTTTGGGCCAAGAGGGGTTATGATAACATTTGCATTTGAAGCCATCTCTCCATAGACTCTATGATAGTTTAGGTCATAGATGATGAGGATAAGAATTAAGGCAGTAGAAGTGGAGAGGGTGATGAAAGAATAAAATAAGGAAATATTTAGGTACTAAAGTTGACAGGTGTTGAGTGACTACACCTGTAGTGGGGGATTAAGGAGAAGGAGAAATCTAAAACCTCTTCCAAATCTCTGGCTTGGGTAACCGGACAGGTGATGGATCCATTTACCAGAACACACTTATGAGAAATGATAATGGATTTCATTTGAGACCTGTAAGGTTAATGAGCCTCTGGAACTCTACATGGAAATGTCCAGTAGCTAGCTGAATAAAACAGAGTAGAGCTTAAGAGGAAGACCTGGACTGGACAGTCACACACACACACACACACACACACACACACAATTTGAAAGTTATCAAGATATAGATAACCAGGTGTTCTAGTTTGCTAGCTGCTGGAATGCAATATACCAGAAACAGAATGGCTTTTAAAAAGGGGAATTTAATAAGTTGCTAGTTTATAGTTTTAAGGCATCTTTAATACACGCAAAGAATTGGCATAATACTTGGCCATGTGGTGATACTCAAAATATTTAGTAACCAGGATAGCTTGGGCACTGGCCAATCAAATTGTATGCTCAACCGGGAGTTAATTCCTAACAGGTACAGAGATTCTGCTTGGGGTGACGGGAAAGTTTTGGCAATGGATGGTGGTGATGGTAGCTCAACATTGTGAATGTAATAGGCACCACTGAATTAAAAGTGATTAAAATGGGAAATTTTATGTTGTATATATATTATAACAATAAAAACCTTAAAAATATATATACCCACAACCACCAGAATGGAGCCAGCTGGGGCTGTTGTTCTAGTGTGTACTGGCTGAATATCCGTGCTGCCTGGCACATGCAAACCATGATCGTGGTGCATTGCCTGATTAGATCCAGTTTTTATCTTATCAGTAATTCCTAGAACTCTTTGAACTCTACTTTAAAGATAAGGAATTTTATCCCCTTTGCTTTTGTTCATATTCTAACCAAGTCATCCTGGAGTGTGGAAAGGATCTTTTTGCATCAATCATTTTAATGAACTAGGCTAATTCTTGGGATTAGAGATAATTACCCAATAGTATTTTTGTAAAATGTTTAGAACTGTGCCTGGCACATAATAAGTACCATGTATTTATAGCTATTCTTATTGTTTTGGGTATTGTTTTTACTATTGCTATTGTTATTATTATGCCACTATATATTTGCCAATTTTGTAGGTACTATGATAGCATGTAAGCTGTGGAATTCATCTGTCTACATTCAATAGATTATATTCAGTAGTCATCCAGGAAAAAAAAATGGAATCCCTATCTCCACTTAAAATAATTTCCAGATAAAACAAAGATTTTTCAGTGTGAAAAATGAAATCATAAAGGCATTAGAAAATATATGAGACAATTTTTCATATATTTCTAAAATAGGGAAGGCCTTCAGAAGTGGAAATAAATCTCAGAAACCATAAAATAAGGCATAAAAAAATCTCCATGAGGGAAAACATATAGTCAAAATATAATTACAATCTGGGGAGTAATTTGCAGTTCGTATGATAGACAAATGGTTAATTTACTTAAAATAAAGGGTCCAGATTAATCACTAAGTGAAAGGCCAATAATCCAGTAGCAAACTAGCTAAGGATAGTTATATATATTCTTAGTTATATATATTATTTATATATAAATACACACATACATACAAGTAGCTCTTTAGCATGAAAATATGCTCAACCTTATTCATAATAAGAGAAATGCAAATTAAGTGACACTGAATATCATTTTTCACCCATTATGTTGCAAAGATAAAAAAATGATAATACTGTCTTAGATTGGGGTTGAGGATAAGGGAAAACAGATATTTTCAAACATTGTTGGTAAAAGGGTATATTGATACTACCCCTAAGGAAAGCAATTTGTCAATATTTATCAAAAATAAAAATGCAAACCCTTCAGATTCAAGGCAATTCTTTTAGGTATTTTATCCTAAAGACATATTTTCACACATGCAAAATGAGGAATGCATAGATATATTCACTGCAGCACTGTAACAGCAAAAAATAAAAAGCAGTATAAGTATCCATCAGTATGATGTCGGCTTAAATAAATTATAGTAGTTCCATGCTATGGAATACTGCAGAGCTTTTAAAGAATAAAATTAATCTCTGTGTACTGATATAATCTGTAATCTATAAAATGTATTTTAAAGTGAAAATGCAACATGAAAAATGTTGTGTACAACAAGCTACCATTTGTATACAAATATATTATTTATATACTTTCATATGCATAGAAATTTCTGGGTATGAACACCAGCAGGATGGCATATGGAAAGAGATACTGGGTCTCTGGGTGGCACACTCAGTGGCTAGGATACAAGAGTGGAAAAATGACCTAGGTTTCACTATATTCCCTTTGTACCCTTGAATTTTTCCTTGTGGATATGTTGCTAATTCAAAATTAATTTAAAAATCAGCTTTTAAATTTCCATTGATTCCTGCCTGATCTGAGTTTTATGAATGATAGAATCTCAGATTTGAAAAGTACTTTGGCGATCATCTCATCCAATCTTTTTACCAATTCAAGAAGTCCTCCTACCACAAGAGCAGCAGATGGTCTTTCTTGAACATTTTATTACTAGGAAACTATTTTGTGTTAAAGCAGCCTGTTCTAATTTTAGATAGGTATAATTCATTTCTTCATTGATTAATTCAACTAATATTTATTAAATACCTAACAGGTACTTGGCATTATAACCGTTGTAATTTCTTCATTATAGAGACCCAAAAGGCATCTCTTTCATTGGCATTCATCTATTCTACTTTTGCTTTCAATTACATAGGTGTCCTTTAGTAACTGCATAATCCCATCCTCTGACAAATATACTCTGTTCCCTACTCTGTTCTTCACATGAAATATGGGATGGTTTTCAGACCATTCTTCCCTCTGGGTCTATTTTATCTAATTTTTTTGTGTACCTTCTATAATGGCACACATTGTCAAGTGGTGCTCTAAACTGATTGTCAAGTGGTGCTCTAAACTGATTTTAGCAATCCTAGAATGGTCAGGCTAGCAGAGAATAGATTTATTTCGATTTGAATCTATACTTTTATTAAAAGACTAATATTATGTTCATTTTTGTTAACAACTTTTTCAAATGGCACAAGTTGATCTTATAGTCAAAAGAGCCTGCAAAAGTGAAAAGACAACACACATACTGATTATGTATGTTGTTTTATTTTGTTTCTTTATTTTTAAATTAATAAATTTTTTTAAAAAGACAACACAGAGTACAAGGTATTTGCAAATCGTAAGAGACTAAAACACGTAGAGAATTCTTGCAACTCAATAATAAATAACCCAAATATAAAATAGGCAAAGAATTTCTCCTGAGAGGATATACAGATGGCAAATAAGCACAAGAAAATATGCTGAACATCATTATTTATTAGGAAAATGAAAATCAAAACTACACTTCAAGACATCACTTTACAATCCCTAGGACGACTGTAATCAGAAGGAAAGACAAAAACAAGTTTAGAAAGGCTGTGGAGAAATGGAACTCTCATACATTGCTGGTAGGATTGTTAAACGATGCAGCCACTTTGAAAAACAGTTTGGTAGTTCCTCAAAAATTAAACAGAGTTACCATATGACCCAACAGTTATATGCCAAAGAGAGGTGAAAGCATGTCCACACAAAAACTTGTGTACAAATATTCATAGCTTCATTCATTGTTCATAATAACCCCCAAATGGAAATAACGCAAATGTCCATCAACTTAGATGAGTGGATAAACAATTGTGTTTAGCCATACAATGGAATATTATTCAGTAATAGAAAGAGATGAAGTACTGATATATGCTAGAATTGGATGAAACTTTAAAATATTATACTAAGTAAAAAATCACAAAAGGCCACTAATTTCATTTATATGAAATACACAGAATAAGCAAATCTATAGAGATAGAAAGTAGATTAGTACTTGCCAGGGGAGTAATGGGGTGTGGCTGCTAATGAGTAGGTGGTTTCTTTTTTCAGATGAAAATGTTCTAGTATTATTGTTTTAAAGTAATGATTGCACAACTCTGTGAATATACTAAAAAACTATTGAATTATACACTTTTCATGGATGTTTTTGTGGTATGTGAATAAGGTGTTGTTGTTTTTTTTTTAAAGCAGAGCCTATAGGTCAGGGGTTGTTAACCTTTTTGTGCTATACATTTTATCGGCAATCTGGTATTGGATACCTTCTCAGGATAATGTTTTCAAATGTAAAAATAAAGCACACTGGACTACAAATGAGATCACTTAACTGCAGTACAGTTCTATTCTGAAACCCCTCCAATTCTTGAAATATTGTCAAGTAGTATCTCCATTGTTGCTGTTCGTTTTGTACCTAAATGCAGAAAACTATATGTACCTTCGTTAAATTTCATCTTGATTGCTTTTTATCTCTTTAACCTGTTAGGGTCTTTTTGATATCTATTATTGTCATTCATATATGGTCCTCTAAGCTTTGTTGGAAATTTGATATATATTTCTTCTTTGCCACCATCTGAATTACTAATGGGAATGCTGAATAGCTAATGGCTATGTTCAGACATATGATTCCCCACTATCTTCAACTTAAGTTGAGCCTACATACACTTATTAAAAAAATTCTTAATTAGAAAAGTTGTGGTGGGTTTACAAAACAATCATGCATAAAGTACAGGATTCCCATGCACCATCTCACCTCCTACACTGTGCATGGGTGTAGAACATTTGTTACAATTGATGAAAGTGCATTCTAATAACTGTACTATTAATTAAAAGCCATGGTTTAATTTAGGGTTCCCTGTTTGTGTTGTGTTTTCCATGGATTTTTAAAAATTTATTCTGTTGCCATATATACAATCTAACATTTCCCCTTAATCATATTCATATATAAATTTCAGTGCTGTTAATTGTGTTCATGATGTTTTGTTCTACTATCACCACCATACATTCTGAAAACATTTCCATCATTCCAAGAAAGATCCAGTACATTTTAAACTTTAATTTCCCATTCCCTATCTCTAATCTGTTCCCTGATAACCTATAGTCTAGATTCTGACTCTATGAGTTTGCTTTCCTAGTTGTTTCAAATCAGTGAGATCAGATGATATTTGTCTTTTTGTGTCTGGCTTATTTCACTCAAAATGATATGTTAAAGCTTTATCTATGTTGTTGCATGTTTCACGACTTCATTTCTCTTTACAGCTGAGTGATATTTGATCATGTACAGATCACATTTTATTTATCAATTCATTGGTTGATGGACTCCTGGCTACTTCCATCTTTTGGCAATTGTGAATAATGGTGCTGTAAACATTGGATTGAAAATATCTGTCTGAGTCTGCTATCAATTCTTTCAGTAGTGGGAATGCTGGGTATATGGTAGTTTTATACTTAGCTTTTTTTTACTTTATTTTTTCAATTCTATTGAGATATATTCACACACCACATCAACTATCCAAAGTATACAATCACCGGCTCACAGTATCATCCCATAGTTATGCATGTAGCACCATGATCAATTTTAGGACATCTTCATTACTCCAGGACAGGAATAAGATTAAAGAAAAAATAAAACCCAATTCTTTTCCTACCTCTTACCCCTTCTATTGTTACCCACACATTGATGTAGTACATTTGTTACTGTTGATAAAACAACATTAAAATATTACTGTTACCTACAGTCCATAGTTTTCAATAGCTTTATATTTTTTCCATATACCCCTCTATTATTTTTTTACATTTGTAGTGGTTCATGGAAGAACTTATTCATATACATGACTTTAAACAACTACTATTAATCAAATTCACCTATCTGTAAATTACTTTTTCTTATAATCCCAAGATAGAGCTACTATCACCTCTATCCATTCCCAAATATTTAAGTTCAACTATGTTAACAATTCTGTGCATATTAAGTAACCCCTCACTCCTCTCTAGCTTTTATCTCTCTTTAGAAGTACCCTATATTCTACATTTTTCCCTATGCATGTTTTTATTGTATTGCTCATCTAACCATAGACTGGATAAAGTTTAGAACTAGAAAATCCAGTTCTAAAACATGGATTTTCTGTTATGTACCCCAGAAAATCCATGTTTTAGAAATTCAATCTTGGGGGGGCAGACTTAATATTTGGTGAGACCTTTTAATTAGATTGTTTATGTGGAGATGTGCGTGGGACCTTTGATTAAATTGTTTTCCTGGAGATGTGACCCACCCAATTCAAGGTGGGTCTTAATTCTTTCACTGGGACCCTTTGTGAAGAGATTAAAGTAGAAAACATAGAAAAAGCTTGGAGTAGACAGAGAGGGCAGAAAAATGAAACCAAGACACAGATGTTTGGAAATGCTAAGCTAAGAGATGAAATCCAGAGTTTGTCCCAGAAAAGCTAAGTTAGGATCCACAGATGCTTAGAGAACATACTACTGGAGTCAGAAGCTGAAAACAAAGACCAAAGGAGCAAGGGCCAGCAGGTGCCAGTCACATGCCCTCCCAACTGACAGATGGATTCCAGATGCCAACAGCCTCTCTTCAAATTCAAGATGTCTTTCTCCAAATGCCTTAATTTGGACATTTTTATGGCTTTAGAGCTGTAATTTTGTAACCTAATAAATCCCTTTATAAAAGCCATTCTACTCCTAACATAGAGCATTCTGAAAATATTAGCAAACTGAAACAGATTTTGGTACCAGAGAAATAGGTGCTGCAGTGTGCAAATACAAAACATGTTTGGGATGGCTAAGTGGGAGACATGGATAAGTGGGAGATTCTGGAAGAATTGTAAGGAGGTGAACAGGAAAGGCCTGGACTGCTTTGAAGGAACTGCTGGTAGACGTATGGACACTAAAGGTGCTTTTAATGAAGCCTTAGACAGAAATAATGCATGTGTTCTTGCAAACTGCAAGGAAGGTGATTCTTTTTTTAACTTGACAGAAAATTTGGCAAAATTGTGTATTGGTGTTGGATAGAAGGCAGAATTTGAGAATGACAAGCTTGGATATCTAGCTGAGGAAATTTCCAAAGTAAATGTGGAAAATGCAGGCTGGTTTCTCATTTCAGCTTATAGTAAAATGTGACAGGAAATAGATAAACTGAGAACTGAACTCTCAGGTACAAGGAAACCAGAAACTGATAGTTTGGAAAATTCTGAGCTTTTGGAAAACAAGTCCCCCAGAGAATAGTGCACCATGTGAGGATTTAAACAAACGTGGAACAATTCAGCCATTATAGGACAAGCCAGGATTAGAGATGGAGTTAGAAAGTATTTGTTGAAAACCCTAGTGCCTGATGGTGGTGATTCCTGTGTGCTTCATGGAGGACTAACAAATTACTTGTAAGAATGGCATAAACAGAACTACTTCCAGTCTAAATTAAAAGGATCAGAAAAGGTACCGATAGAAGGAAAAATTACTTCAAAAGCAGAACTAGGGAAGCTAAGGTCTGGAGCCAGAAAATCTTGGGCCAGGAGAGTGAACCCACGCATGCATGTTGAGAAGGTGAGTTTGCCCCAAAGGCAGAGGGCAGGCCTCCTTCCTAGATGTTCAGAAAGAATGTTGCTGCCTCAGGCCTCAAAGTGTGCAGCACATTCCCTGGGGTTTGGGAAGAGTCTGGCTGCCACCCCTCTGTTCTGAAGGGGTTGGGAATGTGCCCCAGAGATAGCACATTCTGTGTGCCACCCAGATGCTTGAAGAGAATGGGGATGAGAACAAAGTGGTCTCCCCAATCCTTGGATATGTTGGAATGCTCATCCCAGTGTTTGCAGAGAGCAAGGCTGCTCTGTAAGCTTTTGGAAAGGTGGGACTGCTGTTCTCTCAAGGCCTAAGGATAAAATGTTTTTCTCTAGAGGCTTTCAGACATTGAAATTTAATTTAGTTTGCCCTGTAGGTTTCTGGAATTGTTTGGGAAATTTGACCCCTGTTTTCCTCTTAATTTTTCCCAATAGAATGGAAATTTTTTTTTTTCCTTTGACGGTCCCTCCTTTGCATTTTCACAGGCCCACAGCCAGAGGAGAATTTTGCTTAAGACAAACTAGGCCTGTAGCTGATTTGATGAGATTTTGGTACTGTTTTTGCCTTGGTATTATATTTATATTGTTACTGAAATGGTTTAAGGTGTTTGTGATATTATGGTGGAATGAATGTTTTTTTTGCATTTGGAAAGCACATGTCCTTTTTGAGCCCAGAGGGTGGAATGTGCTGTCTTGAAACTGTTATGTATTTTAGAAAAGTCCTGGTCTTTTAATCCAACCTTGTTGGGTAGATCTTCTATTGGACGGGACCTTTTGATAAGGTTGTTTCCACCGAAATGTAACCCACCCAATTCAAGATGGATATTAATCTTTTTACTGGACCCCTATATGATGAAATAAAAGGCAGAAAACATAAAGAGAGTGCAGAGCCAACACAGAGAGCAGAAAGATGAAACCAGGACACAGACATGTGGAGATGCTAAGCTAAAAGGTGAAATCCAGATTTTGCCTCAGAGAAGCTGTGATGGTTAGGTTCTGGTGTCAACTTGACCAGGTGATGGTGCCCAGTTGTCTGGTCAGGCAAAAATTGGCCTAACCTTTACTGAAAAAATATTTTGTGGCTGTTTAATAAACCTTAAGTCTAGTTTATTAAATCATCAGTCAGTTGATTGCATCTGTGACTGATTACATCTACGATCAACTAAGGGCATATTTCCCACAAACAAGATAATTCAATCAGTTGAATTTGAGCCAATTAGTTGAACACTTTTAAGAGAGAAGAGAATTTTCACTGCTTCTTCAGGCAGTGAGCCTCTCCAGTGGAGTTCATCAAGACCCTTTATCAGGAGCTAGGACTCAGCATCAAGGGATTGAGAAAGACTTCTTGACCAAAAATGGGAAGAGAAAAATGAGACAAAATAAAGTTTTCAGCGGCTGAGGGATTTCAAACAGAGTCAAGAGGCTATCGTGGAGGTTATTCTTATACATTATATAGATATCCCTTTTTAGTTTACAGTGTATTTGGGGTGGCTGGAGGAAAGTACCTGAAACTGTTGAGCTGTGTTCCAGTAGCCTAGATTCTTGAAGACAATTGTATAAAGATATAACTTTTACAGTGTGACTGTGTGATTGTGAAAACATTATGTCTGATGCTCTTTTATCCAGGATAAGGACAGATGAGTAAAAAAATTAGTCAATGAGCAGAAATCAAGGCAAGATGGTGGCTTAGTGAGGTGTGGAATCTAGTTTGTCCTCCAGAGCAGCTATAAATAGCTAGAAACAGTCCAGAACAACTGCTGGGGCCACATGAGTGACCCTACACCAGCATACACCAGTCTTTACAAGCTGAACTGGCAGTGACTCCATACAGAACTGTAAGTCCCCCAAGCTGTGGAGGCCCAAGCCCCTCCCCCACAGGCATGGCAGCCTGGTTCCCTGAGGGGAAAGGAAAGAGACTTTAGTAGCAGCAGGGGCTTAGCTCAACCATGTTCCAATTGCAGAATTAATTAACAAATTCTGACTACTGAAAATAGGCTCCCAGCTCAGGTAAACCTGGAATATGAGCTAAAGATACTAGGAGTTTTTGCCCCTGCAGAGAGGGAACAGGGTTGATGGGAAAACAAGCAAACAAAGAACAGAGGCTTTTTGGATCAGACAGTACAAAATACTTGAAAAGGGCTGGAACCTACAAAAGGGGGGCTGTGTGGCAGATAGAACCTGGAGATAATACAGCAACATACCAACATAAACTTTGATTACTAAACCAGGGGAATAGGGGTCCTGCTATGAAAAGGATTTTTTTTTTTGCTTTATTTCTACTGCTTAACTACTCATTAGATACAAATGCAAGGCTTCTCAGGCTCCAACTGAGGCAGGGGTGGAATTGTCTGAGAGACAAAGTGGTTGGTCAGGTGAAAGGACCTAATTCCATGGAGGCTGTGCCTTCCCCAGGAGAAGGTTGGGGCCCAGCTTAGGTGGAATCTCTCCCTCAAAGAATTCAGGCCCCAAGGACTGGAAAACTGAAGAAATTAAAGCCAGCCCACAACTTCTTCTCTGTCTCAACCACATCCCCAACAGGGAAATTCTGCTGAAGTTAAAGGTACTGCATCTTATGCTGGTGGGAAGCTTCAGGCAGACAAGCAACACATACTGTGCAAGATAAGAAAACACAGGGCCTAGAGGCTTCATAGGAAAGTCTGTCAACCTCTTGGATCTCACCCTCAGGGAAAACTGATGCAGGTGACTCTTTCCTCCTGAGAGGAGGCCAGTCCAGTCTGGGAAAATCTGACTGGGGTCTATAATACCTAAGTTGACCCTCCTAAAAAAAGATCTATATAGCCAGGGCAAGAAACAGAAAAATAAGTACTGAAAAATTCTGATCAGTTAAACAAAACCTATGCTAGAGGTCTAGAATAAGCTGAATTGAATGTCAAAGAATAGATACAGAACAAATCCATCCAGCAAGAAAATCCTAGGTAAAAGAGTGAAAACAATCTCCAGAATAAACTAATTAAAGAAGTCAAATGCCTAGACACCAGCAAAAATTAATGAGTCAAACTAAGAAAATCAAAGATATGACCCAGTCAAAGGAACCAACTAACAATTCAAATGAGATACAGGAGTTGAAACATCTAGTTCAGATGTTTGAACAGACATGGAAAATCTCATCAAAAATCAAATCAAAAGTTGAGGGAGGCACAAAGGATAGGCTAAGCCTACTTAAAATCAGGCCTAAGAGTCACCACCAAAGAACCTGTTTCGTTGCTCAGATGTGACCTATCTCTCAGCCAACACCACAAGCAAACTCACTGCCCTCCCCCTCTCTATGTGGGACATGACTTCCAGGGGTGTAGACCTCCCTGGCAACATGGGACAGAAACCCTAGAATGAGCTGGGACTCAGCATCAGGGGATTGAGAAAACTTTCTCCACCGAAAGGGGGAAGAGAGAAATGAGACAAAATAAAGAGTCAGTGGCTGAGAGATTTCAAATAGAGTCTAGAGATTATCCTGGAGGTTATTCTTATGCATTATATAGATAATCCCTTTTTAGTTTAAGGTGTATTAAAGAGGCTAGAGGGAAGTACCTGAAACTGTAGACCTGTATTCCAGTAGTCATGTTTCTTTAAGATAGTTGTACAATGACATATCTTTCATAATGTGACTGTGTGATTGTGAAAACCTTGTTCTGATGGTCCTTTTATCTATGGTATGGACAGATGAGTAAAAAATACGGATTAAAAATAAATAAATAATGAGGGGAACAAATGTTAAAATAAATTGAGTAGAGGGAAATACTACTGGTCAATGAGAGGAAGGGGTTAGTGGTATGGTAAGTATGAGTTCATTCTTTTTTCTTTTGATTTCTTTTTCTGTAGTGATAGAAATGTTCTGAGACATGATCATGGTAATGAATATACAACTATGTGGTGATATTGTGAGCCATTGATTGTACACCAAGTATGAAATGTTCATATGTTAAGAATGTTCATGGTGTATGTTGATTGATTTTATTAATAATTTTTTTTTAAGTTGAGGGAGGATATAATGAAGACAATGGGTAAACAAACAGAAGAAATTGAAAGTCTGAAAAAACAAATCTCAGAACCTATGGGAATGAAAAGTGCAGTAGAAGAGGTGAAAAAATAAAAAGCAATGGAAAGCTACAATAATGGATTTGAAGAGGCAGAAGAATGGATTAGGGAACAGGAGACTGGACATCTGACACCCAGCACACAAAAGAAAATATAGGGAAAAGAATGGAAAAATATGAGCAGGGTCTCAGGGAATTGAATGACAGCATGAAGCACATGGATATATATGTTGTGGTGTCCCAGAAGGAGAAGAAAAGGGAAAAGGAAGAGAAAGACTAATGGAGGAAATAAAATTCACCATCTTTTTGAAAGATATAAAATTGTAGATCCGAGAAGTACAGCATACCCCAAACACAATAAATCCAAATAAACTACTCTGAGACACTTAATCAGACTGTCATACATCAAAGAGAAAGAGAGAATTTTGAAAGCAGTAAGAGAAAACCAATCCATCACATACCAGGGAAGGACAATAAGACTATGTGTGGATTTCTCAGAAGAAACCACGGAGGCAAGAACACAGTGGTATGATAATTTAAGATTTTAAAAGAGAAAAACTGCCAGTGAAGAATTCTATATCCAGAAAAATTGTCCTTCAAAAATGAGAGGGAAATTAAAACATTTTCAGACAAAAAGTCACTGACAGAATTTGTGACCAAGAGACTAGCTTTGCAAGAAATACTTGAGAGCACTAGAGACAGATAGGAAAAGACAAGAGAGAGAGATATGGAGAAGAGTGTAGAAATGAAGACTATCATTAAAGATGAAAAGAGGGAAAAATAGATATCACATATAAAATCCAAAAGGCAAAAATGGTAGAAGAAAGTATTGCCCTTACAGTAATAACACTAAATGTTAATGGATTAAACTCCCCATCAAAATACATAGACTGGCAGAATGGATTAAAAAATGGGGCCCATCTATATGTTGTCTACAGGTGACTCATTTTAGACCCAAGGACAAAAATAGGTTGAAAGTGAAAGACTGGGAAAAGATATTTCATGCAAACAACAATCAGAAAAGAGCAGGAGTAGCTATACTAATATCCAACAAATTAGACTTCAAATGTAAAACAATTCAAAGAGACAAGGAAGGACACTATGTATTAATAAAAGGAACAATTCAACAAGAAGACATAACAATCTTGAATATTTATATACTGAGCCAGAGCGCTGCAAAATTCATGAGGAAAGCAGTGAAAACATTGAAAGGAGAAATAGATACCTCTACCATAAGAGTTGGAGACTTCAATTCCACACTCTTATCAATGGATAGAATACCTAAACAGAGGATCAATAAAGAAACAGATAATTTGAATAATACAATAAATGTATTAGACTTAACAGGCATTTATAGAACATTACACCCCACAACAGCAGGATACACCTTTTTCTCAAGTGCTCATGGATCATTCCCAAGGGTGGACCATGTACTGGGTCACAAAACAAATCTCAATAAGTTTTAAAAGATTGAAATCATACAAAACACTTTCTCAGATCACAAAGGGATGAAGTTGGAAATCAATAACAGGCCAAGGGCCAGAAAATTCACAAATATATGGAGGCACCACAACACACTCTTAAACAAAGGAAGAAATTACAAGAGAAATAAGTAAGTATCTCAAGACAAAGATAAAAGAAAACACATGTCAAAATTTATGGCATGCTGCAAAAGCAGTGCTAAGGGGGAAATTTATTGTCTTAAATGCCTATATTAGAAGAGAAGATAGAGAAAAAATTGAGGAATTAAATGTTCACTTGGAAAAACTAGAGAAAGAACAACAAACTGACCCCCCAAAAAGCAAAAGGAAAGAAATAACAAAGATTAAAGTAGAAACAAAGGAAATTGAGAACATGAAAACAATCAAGAAAATCAACAAAATTGAAATTGGTTTTCTGACAAAGTTAATGAAATCGATGGGCCCTTAGCTAGTGTCATGGTCAGGTTCATGTGTCAACTTGGCCAGGCAGTGGTACCTGTTTGTCTGGTTGGGCAAGTGCTGGCTTGTCTTTTGCTATCAAGACATTTCTTAGAATTAAATCATGATCATGTCGGCTACAACCACAGCTGATTCCATTTGTAATCAGCCAGTGGGAGTGTTGCGGAGTCTGTTCCGCTAGGCTAGCGAGGTCCTTCTCTCCACGTCGTCTGGAGGCAGAAGTAAAGGGGGAGCTGGCTCGGGAGATTTGGGTCTAAGGGGCGCGCACTGGGATTACCCACAGCGGGTCTAAAGAACTGGAAGCTGAGTCAATCGAGGCATAAGGCAGGGAAGCTTTATTTATAGGCACTTATGCCATGGCTACCAGCAGCTAAAGACCCTGAGGCTCGGTGAGTCCCGGAATATATGCATTTGCGGAGAGGTGGAGCCAGGGCGGGGACTCCAGGGGAGGGCAACCAATCATACAATGAGGAAAGATAGGGTGATTGTGACGTTGGTAGCTACCAGGGGGAAGTAGTTTCTGAGTGTGCCTGTAACTGCGGATGTTGTGTTAACAGGAAGGACTAGTGATTTTGTGGTAGCTCTGAAAAGGGCTGTGAGATATTAGGACCAAAGACCCCTCATATAGCAGATGCGCCAGGGT
>PVIY010024854.1:0-37475 GCA_004026745.1 Myrmecophaga tridactyla
AATGCTTAAAAAGTTTATTAAATCTATGAAAATAAACCAGTAGAGCACCTTATCAAGCAGAAGGACCATTATATTTGGACCTTTCCTGGGGGGTTGGGGGGGTTGTCGGTATTTCAGCAAACCCATTTTAAACACATGGTATGCACAAGAAGTCTTTCCCAGTCAAAAACTGGGATATTCCATCGAATCACATTTAAAACTGGACCAGTATATGAAATATTAGAAAATGTCACAAATTTCTTTTAAGCCTTGAAAATCCAACCCATGTTTGATGTCTTTAATTTGAATGCAAACTGAAGTGGGGAGGGAGATTAAACAGATTTCAGAAGGGAGGTAAAGTGAGGGAAGGAGAAGAAAAGAGAAAGGAGAGAGAAAAGAAAAAGAAGCACTTACAAAATAATAAGAGTTGTATTTCAGGTAACTCTGATTCCAATTGCAAATTTACAGACACCAGTGTAATCAAAAACATAAAGTCTACCTATTTTGGTAATGGGGTAACAGAAAGTCAGGGAAGGTTAATAATTTATAGGTAAAAAAGTTTGAAAGGTGGAGCAATATCAAAAATACTAAGACATTTAACTTTCTGCTTTTGAGCACCCTCCAACAATGAGGAAGTGTGAGCCGAGATGACAGAAAAACTCCTACCCCCAAATTGCTGAAGTTTGAGAAATGAGAAGCAGTTGTACTGTTTTTAATTAGGAACCAAGAGCTATTTGAACAATAGGATGGCAATGTCAGTTAGTCCCTTCCAGCTATGAAATACAACCCAGAATTGCTTGGGTATTCTTCCATAAAAGTTGATGCACAAACTTCATATGCTCCTGAATTCTGCACTACTAAATCTAAAAGCAAAAAAAAAAAAAAAAGAATTTCATATCCTACTTTTAAAAATCAGTAACCTCAGTCAAAAATTTCCATCCTGGTTTTAACTGAACATTGCTTCTGACTCATTTGGTTCAAGAATTAGCAGGAATCCTAAACATGTGGGAAAGATAAATAATAATTTTTGAGACACAGCATTCAGAAACAAAGCAAGATCAAAGAAAAGTAGCCAAGCTATTGCAAGACCATTTCCTCACTTCCTACAGAGTAACACACAGACACAAAATGAGGAAGGAGAACCCATGCAAATGTCACTTCTCAGAGAGGCCAATTCCCCACCAGCTATTGTACCACGTGCTCTCAACCCTATACTCCTGACCCCTTCACTCTGGACTATTTTTCTACAGCCCTTAATTATCCATTGCTATAATTTACCTGCTTATTACTTCTGTTGTTTATTGTTTAACTGCCTTTGATAGATTATAAATTCCATAAGTACAAGAATCTTTGTTGGTGTTTGTTTTTTTCATGGGTAACTCCCAGGTGCCTAGAACAGGGTTGCATTTAGTCACTGCTCAATAGATATTTGTTAAATGAATGGACAAATGGATACTCTTTATTGCCATCTCAGAATTCCCTAGTTCAAAACACAAGAAAAGAATTTTTAATCACTTTCCTTGATTTTCCCTAGAAATCATTCCAAGGCTTCTCCCCACCCTAACCCTAATAAAAAAAAAAGAAAAAGGACATTGATATAAACTACCTTGAAAATATGACACGCCAATTAAATAAAGCAACACAAAAAGATAAGGTTGTTATCTGTTAAAAACAAAACAAGTATGCTTAGTAATCTAAGCTTCTTTATAAATGATTCTGCTTCCTGATGCTTCCTTTCTCTTCCCTTTCTCCTTAGTTCCCTGGATTTAAGCAAAAATTGCTGTAACTAAATTATTCAGTTTCCTTCACAAGTCAGGGCATTAAACCCACAGTTGCTGATGATTGTTGTACTGGATTTTATAATAAATATGAATGATCTGCTCATACAATGCCTACCAAAGCAGAGATAAATAACATGTTGTACCAGGCATTCCCCTCCACCATGCTGAATTGCACAGCCTTCTTCTTGGCCAACTCTTACTCCATCCTCAGTTTAAACGTGTAGTTGATTCAAATACATACAGGGGAAAGTCAGGTCCTATAAATAGGCAAAGTCAACAGGGTGGTAGGGATTAGGATGAGTTAGAGGGTGTGTGTCCCTTCTAAAGGGGGAATGCATCATTCAGGACCACTTACACTTGCCAGATTGGAAGACAGACTCACAGTAGCTATATCTTTTTTCACTAGAAAGCTATAAAATTCATCATTTGCAATTTCCCAATTACATTTCCGATATCCAGTATAGCGTCTGGTACAGAGTAAGGAACACAACAAATATTTGAATGAATGAAAATTTGAATAAAGCCACCAGGAAATACACAGGTTCACACTTCTAGCAGCTTTTTTGATCTCATCAGTCTGTTTCCTATCTTTATACCCCAATCTTAATACCCCAATTTTCAGGAAACTCAATCATAAAGGACATGGGTGTTGAAACCAGATGTCAGAACAAAAGAAACAAGCTCACTCCCAGAAATCTTTGTTATGTGAAATAAGAAGCACTCATCTAATAAAAGGAGATATGATAGAGTAAAATAGTTGTATACCATGTGATTTGTAGGAGACAAGCAAATATAGAAAGTTCAGATTGCTACCTGATCTCCCAGCATTCAAAATACCTGGTGAGCATCTCATAGATGGTAGTTAACCCGGGCATGTTAAAAATTAGCTAGACTCTTAGGAAGAGAAAGACTCTGTTTATTCAACAAGTATTCAATAATTATTATTTATTAATTATTCAATAATTAAATTTTATACACAGACATTACACTTTACTAAAAACCAGGAAACATCTGATTTACTGCTTAAGATATTATTTGGAAACAGATCCAAAGGGATTGCTTTACCAAGCAAGATCACATTTTAGCAAATCTTAACTTCTCAGTAAACCACAGAAATGTACCCGGGGTTTTTACAATTCATCTCTTTGTATTTTTTCACAATGAAAGCATCAAGGGAAACTTACAGCTGTACAAAAGATACACTGGCATTCCTGGAGCGTGGTCATCTTGTCCAGAGAGTGTTCACACAGGCAGAGTTTGCAAGTGACGAGGGGAGCCAGAGCCAGGTCTCCGGGCGTCGGGTTTTCAGGGGTCATGGTGAGATAGTGGAGTCTACCAACCGAGCCCATCAGCCTGTATGGACACTTCTTCAGTCTCCTCAAGCCCTACAGAAAAGTCCAAAGCCGAAAATATGATATCCATTGATACAGTTCTAGTTTAACAAACACATTTGTGGCCCAGAAAGAGCAAAATCCTCACCCTCATTCACCTCTAAGCATACAGCTAATGCATTTTTAGAACCATGGGCTATAGGGCTGGCCACCTTGGCAAAGCGTTCCTGGAGCCCTGGCATTTAAGTTGACTTCATATCCTGATTCACAATATATAAGCTATAGGAAGTTAAAAACCACTATGAACAAATAGTCCATGGATGAGCCAATTCCCACAACAAATTCAACAAATATTCAAAAACAGGGTGTCAATTTTATATGTCCTCATGCACACACATCATTTCATTTAATCTTCTGCAACCATGATGAATATTTTCTTCATTGTATAGATGAATCGAGGTTTGGGAAGTTAAATAGTCTGCAAAGTTCTCAGAGCTTATACAGGGCAGAGGAGAAATCACGTATCTGTCTTCTGAGGTCAACCAGTGCCCAGTCCTATACAGCAGAGATCTCACAGTTAGATATTATGTGGAGGGCTGGGAGCAGGTAGAGAGAAGGTTCGGGGGGGCGGTAGAGAGAGAGAGAGAGAAAGAGAACAAATCCTTGACTACAGGAATCCTTAAGATCACCGAAGCTGCACAGGAATAAAATTTGTCTCCTTGCCTAGCATGATTACAGGAAAGGATATTTCTATTCCGAAAAAATAAAAATTACTACTGAAGTCCTTCTGCTAGATTGTTTCTGTTCAGAATATTTAAAACTTCCACATCAGGAAGACCATGATTAAACAAATGCAAAACTCAGCCATTGAATTAATTGTAAATAACCCCTTCTCTAAGAATCTAATTCTTTCCCTCCTTGTTTTTAGGCAAAAGAAATCACTAATAAATACATGGCATTTGCTACATAGCCCACAATGACTTAAGTCTCAGTACATAGGTGCCAAAGTACTAAGGGGGGAAACCCCAAATCGAATTAGATGGAAAGAAAGAAGCCTACGTGATGTTTGCCTGTAATTTGCCAGCACTGACTGGGAAGTCAATAGTAACTAACTCTCGTAACTGGAAGTATTTCAGGTTTTTCATCTATTCCCTGAGAAGCAGTAGAAGACTGGATTAGAGCTCAATTAAATAGGAGGCTAACTAATAATTTCTCAGTCTTACAATATGGAAGACAGATGATATTTCTTGGTAAAAGTCCAATGCGGTTCAAGCCGCAGGGCTCTTATTTGAATAACTACTGATGAGCTAACAACCAAGAAAAAAGGAAATTCAAATCAACTTGCACATCAAATTCAGGATTTGGGGTTTTTAAAAAAACCTCTTTTCAGGGACCAGATGACCAATGCACATCTACTAATATTGGAAAAACAATTCTGATCCGTACTCTAAGAGGGCATGAGCAAATGGGAACCTGTGCAGCCTCACTAGTAATCAGAGAAATGCAATTACTCAAGTATATTTTCTATCTATTAATTATATTTTAAGGTAATAAAGCTTAAGTGAATGATTTTATTTCTCTTCCCTCTTCCCAGTTTACGCTTAGACAACGATCATTCGTTTTGTCCTCTAAGACTTCCCCCCACTTCCAGACCACACACAGCCCACAGCCTCCTCCAGAGCTGTCTTTTCATCTGTGTTTTCTCAACATCTTCTAGACAACATATTCTGAATTCTCTCTCCCCTCAAAAAGAGATGTCCCAATTCAAACAAGAAGAAATGCAGCCAGCAAATGCTTCCTGACTAGGGAAGGAGGGTATAATACAGTCCAGAATCAGCCACACATGACAAATTTTCAACTACACTTTTGTAATTGAGCATGTTTGAAGGTACTTATGGCAAAGAAAAGGTAAACTTACTGCTTCAACCTAGCAACAGGCCTGTGTATTCTTCAAGGAAGCCCAGTCTTCCTCTCAACAAAACCCGTATTATTTTTTAGAAGGACACATTACACCAGGCCAATTTTTTAATGCACTCTTTAAAAACTGCAGAAGTGAAGACATAACTAGATAACCAGTCTTATTCTGAAGGCATAACTAGAAATGAGTCCATCAAAGCCGTCATGAAACATAAATCTCATCTCTTGCCTCATCCGTAAGTTTCCACTATTTAGTTTGCGAGTTACCTGCCTATAGGCAATGAAAGCAACAGTTATCTTTTCTAAAAAAAAAGGTATTTTTTATGACATAAAAGCCTTTTACATAGCAAAGGTCCAGTTTGTTTAAATAAACAAATAGCTTCTGGGAATGTAGTTCTAGGCAGTACTTGTGACTCAGTGAGACAGAGGAAAGAAGCTTCATGTTTCACCTCTTTGACATGTGATCAATTCAAAATGAGTCTTCAGAAAGAGGCGATTTTTTTGTACTTGAAAGTGGTTAAAATGAGACATGTAACATTGTAAATGTTACCACAATAAAAACTGAAAAGAAAAAAGAAGCCATTTCTTTTTCTGCATACTCCTATTCACTAAAGTGGTGGGTTTTGATTTTTTTAAAGCGAGGGAATGTATAAAAGCAAACATTTACACAAATTGCCACTGTAAAAAAGAGGCACCATAGACTAGTAGTGCTGTTGCAGCAAGAGTAGGAGGCCAGAGCTCCATTCCTGGACCTTCCCCTCTGCAGCCCCCAGACACAGTCACAGAGGCCAAGGGCTCCACCGTGCCCAGCTGGAAAACCAGGGCTACGGTTTTTCACTTTGGGCCAAATAAGCCAATGAATGTTTTAAAAATGAACGATCAGCCATAAAAAAAAGTCATAAAGTGCTGATAGCACCTTGAAGATATCACTTTGAGCAAATTAAGCCAGATACGGACAAATATCGTATGATTCCACTTATGTGAGATATTTAGAATAAGTAAATTCATAAAGACAAAAAAGTAGATGTGAGGTCATCCCAGGGGCTGGAGGGAGGAAGACAAGGCAGTCATTGCATCATGTGTAAACAGTTTCTGTTTTGGGTGATAAAAGAATAGCAATGGGAAGTGGGGATGGTGGGACCACGCTGTAAGAGTAGCTAATGCCACTGAATTGTACACTCATAAGTGGCTAAAGTGGCAATTTTTATGTTATATAGATGTTATCACAGTAAAATAAGTTAAAGTAACTTACACGTAGTGGGCATTTCATTAAAAAAAAAAAAAGGATATCAAACAAGAAATCCTTTGATTCATTGGAAATTGAGCTCTTCAAATAGACAGGTGAAGGCTGAGGCTCTCTAATGAATCCACTACTCCTATTCCCCTCTAGAGATAATGTTTGTGAGCAGCTCAAAGGTTTCCTAGAGTCTCTTCCTTCATGTCTTGGTAAGATTCAGTGGGCCCCTACAACATGACACCACTAATAGTAGAAACCAAGGCCAACCCAAACTACTTAGTTATATGGCACAAAGTTCAGAGGGATTGCTGACAGGGGGACTGATGATTCTCCACAGCCCCAGCTCTTCTGATCCCTCTCCTTGGGTGACACCTTTGTAGGTTGACTGGCAATTCATGTCCACTCTCCTCCCAAGTTTCAGGCTAAGCCTTCCTTCCAGAGAGGAGCTAAATTCTCACGGGCTCACTTTACTTGTTTTGCCCCGTACCTCAAAGTTTCACCCAAAATAAGAAAATGCCTTGAATTACCTAACTTAGTGTTTGATTCGAAAAAGTAACTACAGCCAAACCGCAACCAAAATCATTCCAGCCAATCCTAAAGAATACCTAGGGCCTTATATAAGATTCCACAACAGTTTCATGCATTAGGGTAACTTTCCAGAAATCTACAACGTCCATATGGGTCCCTGGACCAGATAAGTCCTGAAATGCAGAGGGCCCAGCCTCTCCAGGACATCAACTAGTTCCATCCCCTAATCCCATGTTATCAACAGCCCCTTCCAACATGGAAAAGTTTAGAATGGGCATAGCCCAAATACCCTTGAAGAGTGAGAGAAAGATCAAAGGTGATGGCAGAGTTAGACAGAGAAGGTAGGGTTTAACAAATGAATATGAGTGCCGAAACTTTATATCAATATTTTTTTTCACCCCCAGTACCTTAGAGCAGCTAGAAATAACAACCTGAAATTGTGGAATTATAACCCATACCAAACTCTGAAATCTATAACTAATTGGGATGTGCTTTGAAATTTACTGCTTTTTGTGTATATATGTTTTTTTAAAAAAGAAAAAGTCGACTGTGGTGATAAAAAAAAAATAAAAAAAATAAAAGATTTAAGAAAAAAGTAACTATAATAACTTTTACAGTTATTAAGGATGTGGCTGTGCCTCTCACTGGGTATTGAGAACCCCTTAGGAAGAGAATTTTGGCAGAGACTATAAGGGGGTCTATTGGGAAGAAGGGAAATAGACAACTTCTTTCAGGTTTTTACTTTCTAAGTTTCGTGGCAGCATTGGGGTGGTAAGGGCAAGAAATGTATAACCAAACTCCATCCAAATTATAGAGGTATGAATTTCTTAAAAATACCTAACCATATAACAGGACAGCCAGGGGTACAAGGAAGGAAAGCCACTCTAAAACATCTGCCTTGGCACTCAATTCCCAGGAAAGGAGAACCAGCAGTTCTACTTTCTGTGTGTCTTGCACTATAAAGTGTTCATTATATGAGAAGAAGCAAGTACTATCTGATAGGAAAGAACAGGAAAGTCACTTTTTCCCTCATGTGTTTTCTTTAGAATTGCGAAAGAAAGGAATACTTCAGAAGCTGTGCGAAAAGCACAGGAGGTATAAGGAATTTTCACATTCTGCTGGCAGTCCCAGAAACCAATATGCTCCAAAAAATGCAGAGGGCAGGAGCACCAACATTCAAAGTATTTTTAACTAAGGTAGTTTGTGCCTGTTTCACTATCCAAAAATCACAGTAGCTATTCCCTTGCACCAAAAAAAAAAAAAGACAATATAATTGGAAAGGGTAATCTACTAGGATACTTAATCATGTTGGTTAGGAATTTTTACACTATCCACAAAAAAATTAAAAATTTAGATAAATTGTCAACACAGTACTTTAGAAAGCTATCAAAACTGGATATTAATGATGCAACAGAATACTCATGACAGTAAAAATCAAGTTGATCTGGGCTGAGGTCTTAATTCCTGGCTATTCCATGAATATCTAAAGTAATTCAAGAACAAGGGACAAAGCAGAAGGAAAGACACATGAACACTCTTAAAATGTTTATACACCCAAGCAAGATACTGTGCCATCACTGTGGGGTAACTGGAGGAGCAGATATGAATGAGTGATTGCTGGCGGGATTTAGCAGAGGGAAGGTTTTTCAGGAAGGGTATGTGGTGAGGAAGTAAAATTGAGGTGGTGCCTTTTAGAACAGAGAGGTAACCTCTGGAAACCAGTACCTAACAGAGTGGAAAGAAACAACAATCTCAAGGTTCCATCTCTGGCATTTCAGGAAAGTTCTCCCAATTCCAGCTCAGGAAGACTTTTCAGGCAACCAGTTTCCACTCAACATGATCCGAAAATTAGTATGCCACGTTGTCTGTGACGCTTCTGCCCAATCTAGGGATTTCTTTAGCTACGGGTTCATGTTCTTCCCAGTTGCTATTAGTGACCTTCATGGCACTGGCCGGGTCTGGTGAAGCACTGCCCATCATCAGCCATTAGCCGTTCGCTGACATTCACTCCCAGCCTGGAAGGGAAGATGGGGGCGATGGCCGGCAGCTGTAACAAGGCAAGGAGTGTTCGTGTTAAAGTAAGGCCAGGGCATGTGGCAGGGCTCCATGCCGGCCAGGGCTGGATTCTGCGCCCTGCCTGCACTGCCGACCGGCCCCCCTGGTCATTCAGGGACTAGATGACCCAGTGCACATCCTCTAATATTGGAAAACAGTCCTAACCTGTGCCCTATGAGGGCGTGAACAAAGGGGAACATTTGCAGCCTGACTAGCAATCAGAGTAATGCAATTATTCAAGTATATTTTCCACTATCTATTGATTATTTTTAAAAACAATAACATGGGGCGGGCAGTAGTGGTGCAGTGGCTGAGTTCTTGCCTGCTATGCCGGAGACCCGGGTTCGATTTCTGGTGCCTGCCCGTGCCAAAAAAAATAACAATAATAATAATAACAACACATAAGGCTGATGAGTAACTGATGGCACATACAGGGCATCGCATATGGGACACTTTGTGATTATTTTTAAAAAATAAAATAGGTGAGAAAACTTTTTCCAGCATTAAAAAAATACACACATAAGAAAACAAGAAATATCTGGTTCTCAGATGATGTGGAAATATAGTGTCCAACTCTTCAGGCTTTGTGAGACAATCGTGGTGTCTCAATGTTTATCACTACGCTTCACACGCTAAGAGAGGAAACTTCTGCTCTCCTCTCACTGTTTCACAGCCTTCTTCCCAGGAAACCAAGAAATAAAAAGATACATTTATAATGCTTTTGCTCCAATATCTTCACCTAAGTAGTTATATAATATATAAGGTTATATTCTTGCAACTTTGAGACCATTATCTTCTAAAAATGGGAATAATATGCAAATATATCCCTCTATAACCCTTTTCTGCACATGAAAAGGACAGACACTCCATTTGGTAAAGCAACTTAAATATTAGTAAGAACTGTTTTCTAAACATCCTTTGCTCTTTGACATTAGATTATGAATGAAAAAGCTATCACAAAACCTTGTGACTGACACTCCGTTTACCCAATGTATGGATAGATAAGTAAGAAAATAAAAACATAAACAAATAATGGGGGAGTATGAGGGGATAGGATGTTTTGGGTATTTGTTTTCTTATTTTTGGGAGTTACAAAAACATTCAAAAATTGATTGTGGTGTTAAATGCACAACTATATGATGATACTGTGAGACACTGATTATGTACTTTGGATGAATATATGGTATGTGAACATATCATAATAAAATTGAATTTAAAAATCTATCACAATTGTCTCAACAGGATCTAATTTTTACATTTTTCCTACAAAATATATCCTGGGGAGCTATTAGAAAATGGCATTCTGATAGGCTAATTCTAAACCCTACATTGTATTGGGAAATTGATATGGTTTGTAACATTACAATTTAATGCTGAATTTAGAAAAAAAATCATCTGGGATGTCAAGTTTTAACATTTGCAAAATGCTGTCCCTTTTTCTCAATGGGACCCTTGTTCTTTCTTGCCTTCTCTGCATGCTCTTATTAACACCACAGGGTTAGACTCAAGCGGTAAAAATCCATTCCTACCCTCCCAGACAATATAAATGTATCGAAGAAGGTAGAAGTGAATATGAGACTTACAGGTCAAAGATGTTTGGGGCATTGTGATTCTACGTTCATGTTAGCTCTGTTCTTGACAATTGCACACCCCCCTTTTAATCACTGGTTCATCTACCTCCCACAATTATTCGTAGAGCCCTACTAACTAATTTTCTTCCCCCTGCCTGGCATAATAACCAAGTGCAGAAGTAGGAAGGAACGTCATGTAAAGGCAGGTCAGACAACGATGTAATTAATAGATCAAGGAGAAACAGTATTCTAGAAAACCCCATTAAGCCAAGAGAGGGGCTTTTTTCTTGGGTTACAACATTACCAGGAAACTACAGTTGCTAAAGCATGAATATGTAAATCAATATTTTTCTCAGAGTGAATAAAAGCATGTGCAAATGCTTCCTGTGAAAGTGAAAGGCTTCATATAGAAATTTTACTCCGAAACCAATTTAAAACCTGTTTGGAAGAGGCATCTACTTTCACCCCATGCCAAGCAAGGATCAAGGTGAGTATCTGTGTATGTCTTTGCCAAATCATTTCGTATAACAGGACTCTATAATGCTACACACAAAGTCACCCGACAAAGAACTTAACTCCACGCATATAGGGTGTAAGGATGCAAAGGTGAATAAATCCAGCCCTTACAAGCGTTAAACTAGATGTGGAGGTTGTCAAGAGATGGCTTCATATAATCACACACATGTCAAATTTGTGTGGCTTCAGCCACAAGTTTAGGAAAAAAAAAAAAGATGTCTTATTCTATCTTCCCAAGAAAGACAAAGAACCCGTTGACTAAGATCATGATTGTAGAGAAATCAGAAACCAATCAGACACACTTTCAAAGTGTGTTCTTGAATAGATACTGCAAGCTATGCAATCAGAAATATCTCCAGCTATGAATAGGAGACACGCATTTCGCTTAGGTTTTTGTGTTTTCAATTCAAGAAAAGGACCCAATCATAGGTTAGAAGTTTCTTGTTCCATGTTGCAGAAGCAGTTATGCCTTTAATCACTTTTGCTCTTTAAAAAAAAAAAAAAAGCCTCAGTATTTGGAAGGAGTGGCTGAGTTAACCACTCCTCAAAGCCCAAACTGGAAAGTACAGCTTCTGTGATAGTTTGGCTCCTTTCCCATATCTAAATAATCAGCTGGACAAAGTAGGTTTAGTCCCAAAACTATTTGGACTTTGTTCATCCATCAGCATCTGTGTTCAGCATGATTCCTGACCTCTATCTCAAACTGGAAATTTCAAACACTAAGGACCTTACTGAACAATAAAATAATGTCCCAAGTTAAGGCCAGAGGGAAGCCAGAAGACACGATTAGCAGAAATACCACAGAGAAAGGACTCCGATATTTGAAGTACTTACTTTAAATGCTTCTAAACATCTAAAATATTGAAACAGCTTTGCCAGAAAGAAAGTTTAAATACACTTTCCTAGATTAAAAGCATTGATATTTTTTAAGAGAAAGATATTTTCCAGCAGATCTATGGTCCTCCCAATGTAGACAAAATAAATCCTTTTTTTCTTTCTAGAGAGAGCATGCTTTTCTCTCTGCTTGTGGAGTTTGGCTCCTAAAATATGGTTTATAATCTGAGAATCAAAAAGTGATTATTTTAAAAGGGCATTTCTTAAGCTGACCTAGTTTGGAAGCCTGGATGTCTTTAAATTGCCAGTGAACTGGAACCATTCATGAGAATGGTGCTTTTGAATGCTGAGAATGTTCTTTGGGCTCAGCACATAGATATTTGGCATAGATGACTGTAAATATTTGTAAAACACTGGGTAAATGGCCACTGTTTGACCACACTCAAACTTTACTACCCACACAGTAACCTAAGGGCTAGTTAACTAGGGTGATCGGTTTGGGGGATTTGGGATTGAGCTTTTTTTCTGTTGGTTTTAAATAAAAATCCAAGCAACCTCATTCAGCCACTCGACATCTCTTTGCCATTCACTATACATGTTTACCTTGCATTTGTTTACTCATCAAGACAGTTTCAATTAGTCAGAGAGGCTACTTTTAAACAGAGTATTTCCCCTTCCCTTTACATCACAATTTTTCTACGTTTATGCCTTACACAAAGAATAGGATACAGGTCCAAGGTATACAAGGGCAGGGCAGGAGGGAGGTGGAGCAGTGGTTTTGGATTTCATAATACAGTTATCTCCAAATGGCTTTGTAGGTCTGCTCTCAATCTCTTTCTTTTTCTTCCCTCTCTCCTCCACAGGTTAGCTTTAGAAATACTGAAGGCAATGTTACCCATGAAAAGAGCTAGGGTTAGAAAGGAAGGGCAGAGTAAGGAAGAGGAGGGAGCAATAAAGGAATTGGAAGTCAAAAGAGACTGAGAACTAAGAGACTCTGCTCGGTGAACGCTGCAGCAGCCAGATACTCTAATTAGCCAGTAGCTCACCAGATACTCTAATCAGCCAGCTGACCTCAGTTAAGACAGGCTGGGTTCCTTTGCCTCTTAAACACACCCTCAAAACTGAGTCATTTCAAAGTTCATTTATTTTGCTTGTGGGCCTAGACACCCCCAATCTGCTCTTTCAGAGATGTTAAACATCTTGTCCTTTGATTTACACCCCACAATATTCAAATGTGGCCACTGTGTGACCACACTCAAACTTTACTGCCCACACAGTTACCTAGGGGCTAGCCAACTAGGGTGATCGGTTTGGGGGATTGGGATTGAGGTTTTTTTCCGTTGGTTTTAAATAAAATCCAAGCGATCTCATTCTGATACTCAATATCTCTTTGCCATTCACTATACATGTTTACCTTGCATTAATGGCAAATTAGAAGAGTACTGATAGCCTTATTGCGAGCCCCAGCTAATATTTTGATCAGATATGCATGGCAGAGAGAAATAAGAGAGTGGCAGGCTGTAGCACTAAGTAAGTGAGCAATTTAAGGATTAAAGGGGACTGCATTTCAGAGAAACCTGAAGGTGACAAGACTTCAGAAGTAGACTTCCAGCAGAACCCCTGACACTAGCTAGCAAAGCACAAGGCGCCTTGAAAGCAAAAGATACCTTTCCCAGTTGAAACAGAACGTGTTAGGAATCAGTTTCATGTTAAAATTAAACTTGAAATAGCAGTATAGGATTAGAGTTTCTGTGTTATCAGCAATTATCTGATCAAATAATCACCACCAGGTATGACCAAAATCCCCATGATTACCATAATATCTTAGCCATAATTATGCATGTCGGCATATTGGTATGCATTTGCAAAAACCAGAAGGCAAACATCCGAGTTATGCCAACTTTTGGTCTCCTCCTAAGATACAGGGAGATATGGTCTAACTTGAACTTCATGAAACATTCTGAAAAGTCTGTTTTATTAGAAACCAAACGACTGGTTTTGTTTGGTTTTGGGTTTTGTAATTTGGTTTTTTTTCTTTACAAAGGCACCTATTTTTTAAAAGCTAACAGGTGTTTAAGGCGTTCAGAAGCAGTGGAGGCAGAAAGTAAAGCCAAAAACCTTGCTAATCACAGTTCAATACCTCCCGTCCTTTCCTCTTTTCATAGTCGAACACCAGTCCAGCCCGGCAGCCCCCGCAGCCCTGGAAAAAAGCCGGCCGAGCCTACCTGGGCAGGAGAGCGGCGTTCCTCCGCGGCTGCGGCTTCTCTCTCAGCAGCCTCGCCCGCGCGTCGGCGGGGCTCACGCCCGCAGCACCCCGAGGTGGAGGAACTGGTTCTCGCTCTGCCTCTCCCTCCCTGCTCGGCGGCTGACAGCCTGACACTTTTCAGGACTGCAACAGGACGGGTCCTCCCGGACCGATTAGCGGGGAGGAGGGGGTGCGGAGCCACGTCCTTGCCCAGGAGCAGCCGGGGTGCCCGCGGACCTCGCCGAGCGCGCGGCACAGCTCGCCGGCAGCAGCAACCCGAGCCGCGCGTTTATTTATACAGGAAGCTCAGGCGCAGCACTTCCTACTTCCCATCTGGGTCGCCCTGCACCCGCAGGTGCTGGGCCTTAACCCTGTGCAAGCCTGGCCCCGCCGCGCTGGCTCCGGCGCTCACGACTCGCCCCTTGAGCCCCTGGGACGGCCGCACAGGGTATTCCCCAGCGGCAGCCTCTTCTGTCCTGCATCCTACCCAGACCGGGAAATGGCACCTCTCGGCCTTCAGGGCTTGCTCCTTCTCTGCCCACATTCTCACAGAGATTCTTTCCCCCTTTTTCTTTCCCAGCTCCTGCAATTTCTTTCTTCTACTTCTGACAGCCCGGACTTGCCATCCCACCTCTCCAGAAAACTGGGTTTTTTTAGAAACACTTCTAAAGCATAGCTCATCCAAACACCTTGTACCTCATTTGTCCTTTGCGTCTAATGATAAAATTAGAATTCAAGCCAATTAAATCAAGACAGTGTTAGTTTACCTCATAAAATGCAGGCATATCTTTATGAAACACTGATTTTGATTGAAGTGCTTTGTCCAAAAATTAGAGGGGAAACACACTGACAGAAGCTTAGCTGTTGCATCGTCAAAGAAAATGTAAGAAAATAACCCAAAAAACTGGTACTATGATGTGCCTTCCTCATTAGGAAACCTTGGACGCTTAATTTGTTCGATATTTATGACCCGTTGCATATCTCTTCACTCCCCATAGCCTCATAAGTCCCAATCGCAGTTCAGCTCCAAATCTGTCAAATTTTGCAATTTAGAAATATCGCTACTCTGATACAGGAATCTTTCTGTGATCACTCTCCAACCTCACCCCACGTTTGCAACCTCAGTCAGGAATGTGCTTCCTAAAAGGAAGGGACCCTTTGTGGAAGGGATCTGTGCCTGCCAGTGAAGCGGGAGCACTAGGCATCAGTCCAAGTGACACAAGCAAACTCCTTCTCAGCACTCCCTGTTGAAGCAAACCTCTAGGTCAAAGCCAAGTGCTGAGAACACAACGTATGTCTGACTGCGAGGCCAGCCAGGCTAGAGGATGAGCCGACTGCTGGGGAAAGAAGGAAGAACCACAGAGGAGACTAGTCAGTTAGAGAAGGCACAATGGAGGCCAATGGTCATAAGATCAAAGGGTATCTGAGCTTGAAAAATCCTCAGCACAAACACCTAATTTTTTAAAGATAAGGAAATTGATGTCCAAAGAGATTTAAGTGGTGGGTTAGAACCAGATGGGGGCAGAGCTGGAATGAGATCTAAGGAGACCTAAGTCTATATTAGATGAGAAAGGAGCATGCAGATGAAAACACCTCCGATGGATGTTCAACTTCAAATTTAGTGTGGCTTAGTCTCTGAAAAAATCTACTTCCAGGAATTTTCTTGGTGTAGTAACCATCACTGATGCATAGGAACCAGGGAAATATAAACAAAGAACCTTCTAAGAAGTTGGTTTATTTGTTAGTGGCTAGGCAAAACTTGGGTGCCCTGAACCAAAGTTCAACACAGAGTCCACTTTTTAGATTGCCATGCAATTAAATTATAATCTCTTATCAAGAGGGTAAGGGAAGAAACTGCTGTCAGTATGAATGAAAACATAAGTTAAATACTTACTATGATGCCAGTTGTCACAAGTGGTAGCAAGCAGGGGAAGAGAAAAAATAGTTTGGATAACTGAATAATGTCCCCACTGATTATTTTCAACCATGCAGGATTATAAAAATTACATTTCAAATATTTAATAAGACTAAATGAACATGTTGGATGTTACAGTATTATGTGACTACTCTTTCAGATATGCTTAAAGAGCCCATGGTAAATATTCATTCATTTCCTGGAGTATTTGTTGATCTCCTAGCCGACAAGCTGCTAAGTGCTGGGAAGATATAGAGAAGTTTGACATGGTCCCTGTCCTCACAGACCTCTCAGTGCAGGCGAAGAATCAGAGAAGCAGATCAAATGGGTGATACGATGGACGCTGAGAAGAATAAAGGAAAGAGGTTGATGGAATGACTCAAGGAAGGCTTCCCTGAGGTAATGTCATAAAGCTGAGTCTTCAAGTAGCCAAGTAGAGAAGGCAGAGAAGGGTAAACCCAGACGGAAGACACAGCTAGTGAAAAGGAGTAGATATCTGAGGCTAGAGGTGATGCTTTCCATGCTACAGAAGGAGCGCCTGCGGAATAAAAGGCTGTGGGCCTGCACTAATGCAGTGAGATGTCAGAAACAGAACTGATGGGAACTGGTATCTGATGGGATGGGGGAGGAGGGAGACAGAGGAATGGAGGGCACTGGTGCCACTGTCTGGGAGCGGGAATAAAGTAGGACGGTCATGAGGAAGATGATTCCGTTTAAATCCGGAAGCATCCAAGGTGCCTCTGGGACCCAGTGGCAGGGCCGTCTAGTAAACTGTAGACAGAGATCTGGGGTGGAGAGACCCCATTGGGAAGGTCATCATTTCAGCGGTAGTGATGGTTGAGAGTACCAAGAGCTGAGATCACCCACAAAAGGCAGCATGGTTAAGAGGGAAAAGCCAGAGTTTGGGATCCAGACCAACTTAACTTCTCGCCCACTATGTAACCTTAAACAAATTATCTAACACACCCAAAATTTAGTTTTTCTGGTCTGTAAAATAGGAAAGTAAAATAGGTCAGTAAAATATTCACTGCACGGGTTGTTGTGAAGGTAAAGAAGAGGTTTGTATATTAGCCAGCATAGTGCCTGAGACAGGATAGAGATGGCTGCACTGTCCAAGACTAGGGGGTGAGGCAGTGAATGTCACCTCCAAGAATCGTGCAGGAGCCTGCTATGATACACAACAGGAACTCAAGCAATGTTATTCTTCTGAGAAAGAAAGGAAAAGGGGGCAGAAGAGAGAACCCAAAGGAAGATCAATATGTAAATGGTGAATAAAAGAAGCCCTCAAATAAACATCAGAAGGAAATTCTTCTTTTAGATTGCAAAAATAGATGTAAATATTTGGTATCTCAAACTGAGAACTAAAAGCTACAAAAATATATTTTATCTTTCTGAGCAATTGCATAGTTTTCACCAGGCATGGTAATCACATTGACCGGTATCATGACGGACAATCGTTGCCTCATTTAATTAGAGACTGCTAAAGAAAAGACAAACAAAACCTTGGCATTAATGGGAAGCAATCTAAACTTTTAAGCAATTGTTTTGATTTTGTAGTATACCTAAAGTCAAATAAAAACTACTCCAAAATAAATCAAAGATACATAAAGTTTACCCTACGTATGAGGCCCCCCAAATTATTATAAAAATATGTATACTAGATTGTACATATGTATGTGAAATACTTATATAATAATCCACAATATATCATACTATGTAATGTATAATGTATAATACATGATAAATATAGATTATCAAATGTGCTGTAGTCCTACCTAAGAAGAGCATCAACAAGTAGGATTTCTTCTTCAGAAAATTATTCTCTTTAGCTAATATAAAAGAAAATCATCACTCATTCTTATGCTATTAAAATCACTCTTCCATTCAATGTGAGTTAGTAACCCATATCTTAGACTTGACATCTCAATCACACCTACGATTAAAACATAACTTAAAAAAATAGTTTGTTCAGTTCTGAAAAAGCAAATGGAAGAATACAAGTATTGGGAAGCCACCATCCGCAAGAGGTGAAATTCTCTCTCTACAGGAAAAAATAGAAGGCAAAGGTCCCTGTGTCCTGCCTCTGACAGTTTCATCACTGCTTATTTCCAAACAGCTACAATTTCATTTGCATTTGTTGAAGGCATCTAGTGGGGCTCATCTTATTCATTCATTCAACATTTAATCTAGGGCATTAAGGATAAAACTAAGAGTAAGATATAATAAAAAGAAGAGTAAGAACATTACCAAATAAGGTGATAAAAGCTAGCCAGAGATCTGCTCAGGGTGGCAAGGCCATCGAAGAGAAGACTCAAACTACAATGGAAAGTCAAAATGTTACACAGAAATGAGGAATGAAACCAGCTGCCTCAGACTTAATAAACGGTCTACAATGCTGGAGACATGTCATTCTGGTTCAATTTCTCAAATATGATAAGCATCTCAACATCTCACGGAGCAAGTAGAAACCAGCCCAGCCCCAACTAGAAAAACCGGAGGAGAATAATCTGTCATTGATGTCACACCATCTGAGAGTCCAGAGTGACACTGGATGGAGAGAATGAACGAGAGAGGAGACTCCAGAGGACTCAGTTGCTTCAGTGTCTTCATTTTCTATATAACACACTAGCAAGCTAGGGAGAAGGAGTTTAGGAGAAAATGGAGTTTAGAACCCTTGTTGTCATCTAATTCTCTCTAGGAAAAAAAAAATGACACTGGGTTAGTTCTGAATTAAGATTGCCCACTAGAAAAATTAGAAGAGTCTTGAGAATCCTTATGGTTGAAATATTTGTATTAATCATTCTATTAATATTACCATCTCTTTCAATCTCTGCACAAGGCAATCAATTAAAAAAAAAACCTCAAAACAATGCTCCCACAAGTCGCCATCCCAGCCAATATACTCATGGTTTATAGGAAACGACAGGTGTCTGTAGTTTACATCCGTGTCAAAGATACAAAGTACTCAGTGGAATCCAAAGTCAAAATATTTCTTGGCTTAAAGGAATGGGAACTTCAACCTTGGGGTTAAGATTCCTCCCTACAAAGACCAAATTATTCATAGGTGGGAATGTTATAGATGCTAATTTTCCAATGGGACTTTATTTGGAAAGGCACCACAAAAACTATGCCCCACAAACTCTTCAGGCTGTAGATGGCTGAATCCTTTCTTTTCTTCTTCATTGTCCCCCTTCCCCTTCTCCTCCCTCTTCCCGCCAAAATAGTGCATTACAAAGTCCCCAGTGAGACCAGGAGCCAGATGGAGCTAAGAAATGCCACCATCTGCAAGTGATCAAAGAAACCAAAGTCCATGAGGGCACAGAAGTCATGGCTCAATGGAGAGGAACACAGCACTGCTGGACAGAGAAGTAAAGGCACAATGAGAGGCGGGAAGCCTGTTCTCTATTCCACAAGAGAAAAAAACATGCCCTAGGATAGGAAAGCCTACTTCCATTCCACAGTCCCACCTGTCACCTGAAGTCTTCCTCAGAAGATGTCTTAAGATGGTTAGCTGTTGTTTCAGTATATCCCCTACAGCACATGCCACTGTATTGCCCTCACAAAAGCCTGCGGGACTTTGCCCCGTGTTGACAGCTGCAGGCAACAGCCAGAGACTGTGTGCCATGACCTGCAACCTCAAGAAAATGCAATCCCAGAGAAAGTGTTCCTACAAAACAGCATTCCTTAGGTGGCTCCTTCTCATTCTCCTTGCCTGCACTCACTGGCCCCTGGAGAGAAGGATTATTCAGGTTAAATACATGAAGATCTGTTTTAAAAGCGACAGTTGCAGTCAGGTGCCACGTCTTTGAGATGGCCTCACAATAATTTTCAAACTCATATTGTGCCTGATGAACATAACCACATTTTTTTTGATCATGAAAATCACTGTGTCAGCGGTTGCAAGTAATTAAATATCTCTTAAGTTCAACAGAAAAGCAAATAATTTACTGCCCATGGCCCTCTCGAATCAGATCCATAGACCCTTCCTTCTTTCTCTTTAAACCAGCGCTTTATTTATTTCTCAACTATGACACTTACAATTGTAATTGTTTAGATGTCTTTTATTTCCCTCAGCAGTCTGTGAGAAGAGCGGTCATAATCTTTTTTCGCTCTCCCCTCACATCAGCCCTACCTCCTCGCCCATGTACTAATGTTAACAGCTCCTGCCATCTCCTTAAACATGTTCTCTGTGTTCATTTAATTATACTGATGCATACTATATATGCACATGCATGCATGCATACACACATACGCAGGGTTGGCGCTGTCTTGTAAAATGGCATCAAATAATGTGCATTTCTGGTACCTCGCTTTCCTCATTCATCAACACACTGCATAACTGCCCGCAGTACAACTGCGTGGCTCTAAGTCACTATTTTTCATAACCGGATACCATTATTTGCTGGCTATACTGTCATTTACTCAATCACCTCATTGTGGGCAATGACTTTGTTTCCAATATTTTGCCACTATGAGAAAAACTGCAACAAATCTCTTATACATACGTCATCTGTGCTGTTGGATTTATTTCAATGAGATAAATCCCACAAGTGGAATCTCTGGTTCAGAGTGTTTATGTTCTTTTAATTTTACTAGAGTTTGGCTTATACTTCCTCTTCATCTAGACTATAACAATTTACATTTCCACCAGCTGTGTATGACACTACACTTCACCTATTATTCCTTCAAAATTACCATTAGAAAATTCTAGCATTTACAAAGTCGTTCTTCAGAGACTTAAAACAGTTCTAAAATCTGCTTGGTAATGGGCAAAAAAAAGAGAGAAAACACGTACAGCATGCTGAAGGATTTTTTTATATTCAACACCAGCTTCATCACAAAAACTTTGCAGCTCAGGTCTGTGGAGAACCTAGCAAAAATATTTGTAAATTTTGGCACATATTTCCATTTCTGTTGCAGCTTGTTTGAAAGAAATAATGAGTCATATGTTCAACTACATATGCAAATTTCTGTCCCATGGATTTATTGTTTTAGTAATTCCATTGTTTAATTCCACGAAAATTATTTGTATTTTCACTGAAAAAAAAAATCCTTTTCAGTGGCTGCCTGAAGCTGAGTGTAAAATGAGGACTGACAGCAAATGAGGGCACAAGAGAACATTCTGGGGTGACGGAAATGTTCTAAAACTGGGTGGTAATGACAGCTGCACAACTGCGAAAATTTACTGAAACCATCAAACTGTACACTTTAAATGAGTGAAATTTCTGATACGTAAATTTTCTTCAGTAAAGTTGTTAATTTTTTTCTTTACAATGATAAACTTTTTAACCAAATTTACAATAGAATTCACACTAGCGCTACACATTTAAACAATAGTTAAAAAATTCTAAAAGCTTTACTTTGATTCCATGAATTAGATGGAAAAATATCAAACCATTCATGCAATAAATGTAACTGGACTACTTGAAACAACTGACAATATTAACATAAAACAAGCATCATTCCTCTTCTGCTAATAGCGTTAATGCATTAACAGCTATTGTTTTTCCTTTCAAATATGCACAAGAAAAGTTCAAATTGATAACGAGTGGAATCAATCTAGAGTCATTTGATCTAACTGGAAAATCATGCTTCAGAGAACGGGCTGGAACGCCACCTTCGGTGGCTGCATGTGTGAAGTCATTGTGTTGGGTAAAGTATTCTTAAAACAACTGCTAACTTCGGAAATCAGAAGTCCATGCTGGCGCTGTTTCAGCAGATGTGTGAATTATACTTCCATCCCCAATTTTCTTGAGAAACAGATATTCCATGCTTAATTTTTCATTAAGTTGGCACTTCTTTAGCTCATTTTCAGCCAAAGGGGATTATTCCAAAATAATTTTAATGTTATGAAACAATAAGATAAAATAGTTACAGGTTTGTACCACACAAAAATGGCGAAACACCATCCTAGGAGCAGTCAGATTTTCCACATTTCCAACTGCCTTCACCACCTGCCCCTGTGGCAGCTTCAGGCTTTTGCAGTCCATTACGGGGTCCATGGCAAAATCAACTAGGACATCAAATAGCCGGTGGGGTGGCAGCATTGAGTACTTCTCCCACCACCATCTAGACTGGAATGAGTTCATCATCCTTAGCCACCAGTGTAGAAGCATTTTTTTTTTTTGTATGCTGTATGGTGGGGTCACATTTCATTCTTTTTCCATGTGAGTATCCCGTTATTTCAGCACCATTTGTTGAATTTTTGTTTCTTTGGTTTTTTTGTTTGCTTGCTTGCTTGTTTGTTTTTTGGGGAAGTGCACGGACTGGGAATCGAACCCGGGTCTCCCATATTGCGGGTGAGAATCCTACCACTGAACCACGCTCACACCCCCCGAAGCATATTTTATTTTATCAGCCAGTGTCCCTTATGCTGAAGGAAGGGGTTAACTTGCTTTTGGAGAATACTGAGAAAAGAGAAGTGTTTTTATTCTGTTCCTCTTTCAAAATTTAAACACATATTAAAGTTAAAAACTCTCTTCTCAACATGCTCATCTCACTACCAGATGAGATCATGGTAAAATCTGGTTTTACAAAGTAGATGTCTACCATCCATCTTATTTTAATAATAAAATAATGCTTCCTTAAAAATAAAAAATCAGAACCATTGTCAACTGGAACACAAAAACAAACATAAACTGGGACTTCTAGAGTAAAGGGTCTGTTTGCATTTCTTAGTTGGGTTAACTTTGGTCATTTATATTTTGCTTATACATTGTTCATTTCTTCCATATTTTTTCATTTGTTTTCATAGTGTTTTGCCTATACTCTTCATCGATAATTCTTTTCACTTCTCTTCTATTTCTGGTTGTGTCTGTTTCCTCATACCTAATCTTGTATATTTTTACTTTCTCTTTTCTCAGTTTTGTGTGTGTGTGTCTTACTTAGCCTTTCTACTCTTTTTTTCTTTTTTTCCCTGTTCCATTAATTCCAACTTTAACTTTATCAGTTCTTCTTCCTTGGGTTTTGACTTTTTTTTTGAAAGAGCAGGAGGGGGAGAGGATGTTTTGTTGGTCTTTTCCTTAATTCATAAAATGACTTCTCAGTTTATTTTTGAATAATAAAGACATCTATTGTTATAAATTTTCCTCTGAGTAAAGTTTTTGCTATGCCCTAAAAATATAGCATAAACTATATTTTAATAGTTTAATATTGCTTTCTACTGAACCTGTAATTTGTCTATGAAACACTCCTTGATTAAAGTTTTATCTGAGGGAGTGTTTCTTAATTTCTAAGCAGCTATTTTTTTGGTCATATTTTTAATATTGATTTTTAATTTAATTGTATAAGAATAAGGGAATGTGATCTACAAACCTCTGCCTTCTAAACCTGTTCTATTTTTGCTATTTCTTGGCCAAGTGGGTTGATAATTCTATTACTTCTAGCACAGGGGTTTGGAAAACAGCACATTTTCAAAGAAATGCTCTCTAAAATGCCTCTTGGTGATGTGATCTGGTAAGCCACCCTGCTCCCTTGCAGGCTAAATCACCGTCACAACTGCTCATATTTCATTGCCCCATTTCAAAATGCATTCAAACTTGCAAACCTGGACCCTGTATACCTCTAGGTAGAAAACAAGGTAAAATTAATTATATTTAACAGCCAGATGATTATGTCACCTTGGAATTTATTCAAAACAAACCACAGGCATGAATTGTGCCCAGAAAAACCCTGGTTTAAGTTTTTGTTTTCCAACCTGATATCTCAGTTCCTCTGCTAACCTCCTCAGCATTAGCAGTGGAGGCAAACCTGCTGTCCCCCCACCACCACCACTAGCAAATCCAACAGAAAAGCATCTGTCTCACAAGCCAAGAATGCCTCACCTTGCTTGCTGATACCTTAAGGTAGAAGGGGCCAGAAGTATTTTAAATGCGGTAGCTGCTGAAATATTTAGATCATTTGAGACTTTGAAGATTCTGTACTTCAAATCAGATCAGCCTTGGTGATCTAAGACACACACAATGCACATTTAAGAGAGGAAATCTTGTTTAACCCACCAAGGAAATTCCAGACTCTTACAAAAGAATTAGCGGATATTTCAACAAGGGTACACATGGAGCCAGGGTGTTGTTTTCTTAAAGTTTCTTCTGAAAGTTGATAACGATAAAGTGGAAACTTACTCAGCTCTAGAGAGTTTGAGGAAGAAAAAGATCACATTATTGAGCACCTACTGTGTACCAGGAATGGAACTTGGTACTATCCATTTTATATATATATTCTCTCTTTAATCTTCACAAAAGTAGTCATTATAGAAAATAATCTAAGCTTAGGTACTTACATATTCTTGGTAAGTATCACATTTTTAAATGGTTACTGAGTGATATACCAGGAGAGACTCATTAAAACATAGCTTCAATGATTGTATAATGATATAGCTTTCACAATGTGACTGTGTGGTTGTGAAACCCTTGTGTCTGATGCTCCTTTTATCTACCTTATCAACAGATGAGTAAAAGATACGCAATAACGATGAATAATAGGGGGAACAAATGTTAAAATAAATTTAGAGTGAAATGCTGGTGATCGGTGAGGGGGAGGGGTGGGGGGTATGGTATGTATGAATTTTTTTCTGTTTTCTTTTTATTTCTTTTTCTGAATAAATGCAAATGTTCCAAGAAATGATCATGATGATGAATATGCAACTATGTGATGATACTGTAAATTATTGATTATATATGTAGAACGGAATGATCAAAAAATATGAATGTTTGTGTTTGGTGTTTTTTGGTATTTTAAAAAACGTTAGAAATTAATTTTAAAAAAAACATAGCTTCAGCTATAAAGTTGTCCTACAATATAAAAGGTTTAGGGTTAAATTGGGACTGCAAAATTTTTATCTCTAAGTCAGAAAGAATCCCTTTAAAACTTCTAAGATTTCAGTTTGTGATTTCAGCAAATGGTTGTGTCAAAAACAGACCAATATATCCAGCCATTTACTTTGAAATAACTATTACATAAAAATTAATTGCCTATTCAAACTCTTTTGATCAGATGATCTTATGAGAGCTAACCCCACCTGACTTTTCATAGTTAATCAGTGCATTGCAGAGGAAATTCTGGCTAGTAACCTAAATGATGTTTTAACAACAAAAAAAAAGAAAGAAAAACGCAAAAATTTTGTATTTAACAAAATTCAAAGTAACATATAACCTACCTACCTACCCCTTTAGATTTATTTTCCGCCCTTTTCATTTTGCATCTAAATTCCAGCCCCACTAAACCATTTTCAGGTATTCCAAATTTCTCATTCGCAAATTCCTCCAGGCCACCATTTACCAAGACTGTACGTCCCTCCTTATCCCCCAAAATGTGACTCAAGTTAGATTATTTCTAGGCTGCTTCCCCTCCCCAATGCTCTTCCTCCTGCTTCCTCCACTAGTACCATGCACTTATCCTATTTTAGCACTCATGCCTTCAGTCAACTAGCAGGCATTAAGCTCCTATTACTTACCAGTACCAGCGTCTCTGTTAGGTGGTGTTTTACTCATTTTAAAGATCAATAAAACATAAGACTTTAAGTTGTATAAACCAGTCAGAGCAGTGCCGGACCACCAGAATCCAGGAAGGGCAGCTTTATGAGCCCAACCCTGCAAGACCAGGAAAATTCAACAGATAGAGATGTGAGAAGAGCAACAGGGAGAGGAAAGACTTTCAGCACAAAAGGAATGGCAAAGGCGAGAGCAGAGAGATGGGAGAAAGGTAAGCTTTGTTGATGACAGAAAATAAGATTTCTGCAACCAAACCATTAGGTTAAAAAAAAAAAACAACTTAAAACTACTCATTTAAAAACTTTTTCAAGCTATAATAAAAGCAAAAAGTAATCACAGATGGTGGATTTAACCTACAGAGAAGGTTAAGGGTTTAACAAATGAGTATGATTGCTGAATCATTATATTGACATTTCTTTTAGCCTCCAGTATCTTAGAACAGCTAGAAGGAAAAACCTAAAATGGTGGAACTGTAACCCATACCAAACTCTGAAATCTGTTCTACAACTAATTGTTGTGTCATGCTTTGAAATTTATGACTTTTTTGTATATATTTATTTTGCACAAAAAAGAAAAAAAAAAGGTCAATTGTGATGATAAAAAATAATTATTCCTTCTAGCCTCCAGTGTTCTAGAGCAGCTAGAAGGCAAAATCTGAGATGATGGAATGGTAGCCCATGCCAAACTCTGGGATCTGTCCTATAACTACTTGTTGAAGAGTGTTCTGAAAACTATTGCTTTTTTATTTCTTTGTTTTGTATATATGTTATATTACACAATTAAAAAGCTAAAAAAAATCACAGAAAGTCAACCCTAACTTTACTGCTAATTATTTACTGGTATCTAGTGCTTTATTAAACCCAAAGAGGCACATTTGTGATATGCAAGCCCACACAGCTTATGTAAAGACAAAATGGGGATATTATGACCCCTCTGGTAAGCATTAGTTAATAAAGGCAAATAGTTCAGTCATTTGAGACATCAACATAGCCAACTGGCAATGGGGTGAGGAAGAGAGCTCACTCATTTCCCTGAGTAAGGGTAAGCATAAATCAAGACAGATGATGGAAACCTCTGTGCCCTGCTCCAAGACCTTTCTATTGGGATCAGGGATCCTTGCTAAGTATCTCTCTTCCTTTCTTATGACCTAATTCATACATGCAGGTTAAAGCTCCCCTCCTCAATGGTTATGATGAAAATCAATACAGACTTTTCATCTTCTTTTGGTAGAAGCAATCCATGAGTTGAAAACTGAGACAGAATTTTTCAGAGTGATCATTGTTATTACATGGCATTACTTACATACAGAAAAAAAACTTCCAATCTTTTCAACCTACAATTTTTACACATACTTCCACAGGACCTTGGACAACAGATGGAACCTATACAATCATACACACCTGTGGCTACCAAAACTGGAGAGGGAAGAGGAAGCAGAAATCAAATAACTTAAGTGGCTGCCTGCCCAGCTTATGCTGATTATCTCACTTCAGTGGTTCAGATTGCTAATGATGTTTCTTTGAAATCACATCAGCTTATGCCTCTTTCCAGCAAGCATGATGGCTAATAAATACCCACAAATGAACACGATGAAGGGATCAGTGTCATACCCTGAATTATACCACACTGCATTTTTTAGATATGAGAATGTTTATACGACATTATATGAAATAACTAAAATCTGGAAACAGTCCAAATTCCCATCAGCATTAGAGTGACTAAATAAATATCTGGTTGATTTACCAAAAGTATACTATACAGCAATGAAATTAAAAAACTACTGCCTTACAGTAACAGCCAGAAAAATAAGGCATAGTATATGTAATTCAATTTATAAAAAATTCAAAACAAGGCTAATCTAACATATGGTGCCAAAACTTAGGATAAGGATTAACTTTAGGAAAGATGGAGGAGTTAAACTACACGGTATTTTATGCTGCATTAAAAAAAATCAAGTGGAAGATGAAATTACAATGGAGTAAACATTATTAGCTCATTGAAATAAGGATTGAATAAAAGGCATGAAATACAATATACTTGCTTTAGAGTAAGTAAATCTTTAAGCAAATTACTCCTTACTCATTGCAAAGTATTTTGTTATAGAGGTAGGGTCATATTGTGCCCACCTCTGAGTGCTTTCACAAACATCATTTCATTGTATACTCACAACCCTTCAGCTTAGGTTTTATCTTTCACATTTTATAAATGAGGGAACTGAACACTGATAGATTAATTGAGTTTCCAAAAATCACACAAGCAATTACAGGGACAACATATAGTAGAACTCAATGGACCAAATCAAGTGAATTTCTACTAGATGACACTCACCTCCCAAATAAATTTGTAGGTGAAATCAAGCTCCCACTTGTTCTCCTATCAAGTTCTTTTATGGAAGGAGGACAAAAATAGAAGGTTGATGCAAAATGTTTAATTCTATTTTTAAACGTCTACTTAGTACAAGAGGCCAGGTGTTCTGCCTGAACAAATCAGACATTATTCCTATATTAGAGGAACACCAATCTTGATCCAGAAGAGAAATATAAAACATACATTGGGAAAAGACTCCAACAACTCTGTGTACTTTGAATTCTCAGCATTGGCCTTCTGCATGAAGGAAGGGGCAAGTTTCCTGTAAGAGAGAAGAGTTAACACTATGACTCAAAAGTCTATCTCAGTACAAGATCCTGTTTTGACCTTGTTCATCTGCATGCTGAGAATATAAAGTTGTCTGGATCCATGTCAGAAGAGATGAAACCATCTGCTAAAGCCACATATGCAGAAGCTCTACAGAGGCATGTTAGGATCTCCTAACTATGCAATGAGAGCCAAGTCACACCTACCCATTACCTAACTGGATTTCTCTGCAGTCTTAAGGTCTCAGGTAGATGCGTTCATTGACCCAGCTAAATGAGGAATGATAGGAAATTTGTTCTTAATTTACATCTGACTAAATGGAAGAGAAAGAAATGCATACCAGAAAAAAACAACTAATATATACTTTAGATGCAAACATTGTCTAACAGATGACAAGAGATATTTATCAAAAGTTGCAGCCATTCATTTTTTTCCTTCCTACCCCTCCTTCCCAGTCTTCTGTACCTTTTTTCCTATGGGAGTCAATGAAGACATCAAACTCACTCCTCTCCCCTCTCCCCTTCCTCTGATGCCATCTACTACCCCTGCATCTTTCCATACCCACGTCCATCATCCACCCACACATTTCCATGTGAGTAAGAGAAAATGGAGGTGGCAGGAGCTCAAGGATCAAATGTTAGAAAAACTCATAGGGAGTTAGTTTTCAAGAGGCTAATGGATTCAAGGTTTTGACATGGAAGAGTTCAGACTCCAATTTTAAGGACAAGGAAAACTTCAGGGTCACCATTACCATTTCAGCTATGCTGTAGATCAAATAATCATTTATACCTTGGCGAGAAACCTAAACTTGCAAGTATAGTATTGTTTCCATAGTAAAGTGAGTTCCAAGTTCTGAACAACTAACTTGTAAACAAACTTTTGGAACACTGAACATTCCTAAGTTTGGGCCACCTACAAAAACTTTATTCTCAAGTTTCTCTCTCTTTACAGCTGCAGAAGAAAATACAGAGTATAAAATATATGTAACTGGGTCTTGAGATTTTTCTCTCTGTACTTAGAAGCCACTTTAATGAGAAAGCAGTTGGTGATGACCATCTGTTCCTGAGAATCCAATATGAACTTACTCTCCCTACTCTGCCCAATGAGAGTCACTGGACCCACTTCTGAATAAGTAGTGACTATAGAGGAGAGGAATCCCAAAATTATGATGAAGAAAGGTTTGGAGAGGACTTTAATCACTTTATATTGACAAACAAACACAGTGGAGCTGTGGTTCCTGTAGCCCAAGGCAGAGGTTGAGCTTTAAAGCAGAAACCATGACCCTACTGTTCTATGAATGTTTGGTGTGTGTGTGAAAGCAAGGAGCCCTAAATAATGAGAAGGAGGAGACAGTGATGATATGTTTCAAAAAGGGGAAATCATTGATGTCACACTATATTGCCAGAGTCTGCTCTTACCTTGTTTTCTTTTCAAAGAACTGTAGTCATGGGTTAAACCTGGAAGGGAACTCTTAAACTTCTCCATGTGGCAATCAGAGTGTCCAGAGTGGGCTGTGGTCAAAAGAGACAAGTGAGAAAAGACAATAGTCAGATCTTCCTACCAGTAAAGGAAGTTGCCTTCAAATCCCTTGGCAGCCATGTTTGCAGGATGTAATCAACCCTGCTTCTTTGAAGCTGATTGGACCCAGGATAGTTGCCTGTCTCAAATGGAGCCAATCAGATTCTCTCTCCCGGGAATTTGGAATTTGGATTTAGGGATAGCTAATCTCTGTGCTGGGTTGAAGCTATGCAGCAGCCATGTTACATTCATCTATATGAGAAACAGAGAAAGCCAGAGTGAGAACAATAAAAAGAAAATGTGAGATAAGAGTTAGAGAAAGAGAAAAACAGTTTTCCAGTTCCCAGTTCCAGTTCCTTCTAGGAACCAACTGCATTCCTACCTTTGGGTTCCTCAAGACACTAGCATCTTGTCCATATAATAACATTTTTCCTCTTCTTGTTTAGGCTACTTCAAACTTAATTCAGTGATTTGAAACCAGAAGAACTTTGATTAAACCCCATCAAAATGGATGGATAAAGTAAATCAGCATCATGCTATGAAAAGAACATAGATTTCTGAATCCACTAATGCTGGGCTCAACTCAATATAAACTATCTAGTCCAAGATAAATTTCCTAACATCTCCGAGCCTTAATTTCCTCATCTTTAAAATCTAATAAAATATAAATGTTTAATGATGATAAGATAAAAGCTGTCACATATAGTTGTGAAAACCGGAGGGTTATATACAAAATCCAGAAGTTATGAATATATAAAAGAGATATCTTTAATTCTTGACTTTGCAAAATAACTCGAGCCATTACTTTACATTAAAAATTCCCCTAATTTGTGTAAAGTATCTTTTGATTCTTAAATATTTTATTCAGATACATCATCTACCACAGTTACTGCTGTATGAATGGGGAAATTCTAAGGGAAATCCCAGTAATAACTCTAGCCACCAGATCACTTCTATATCAATTCACCCCTCTTCCCCCATCAATTTATAAAAGAACAATGGCTCCTGTCCTTGTGGACATCAGAGACGCCTTTGAGAATATGATCACACTCTGAGCTCTCACTGCAGAAGATGCGTCCTTCTGAGTTTTCATCCATTCAAAAGACGTTTACATACGTACAAAAGTTTGCACATTTTCCAATGTGGATGGTCCTGCTGAACATCATCCATGAATCCTCAATAATTGAACAGTCTGGTAAAGTTAATTTTTTACTTGGTGATACCTTAAATTTGCTATCCCAGGTCCGATTAAATTTGCTTAAATTTGCTATCCCAGGTCTCATCACCCGCAGACGAGAGAGAACCTACCCTCGCCGTGACCCCAGCCAGGCTAATATCCTTGCTGAAATGCCACTTGTCTGGGAGGGGATGTGAATATTCCCAAAGTAATCTTTACATAATCTGCCACAGACCTTACTCTACTATACTTTAAGCACAGGTTTATTTATACATATAAGTACAAAACTGTGAATGCGGGCAGAAAATGTGCCTTCTCTTTCTAGGCACTTCAAATAGGAAGTATTCAATAAATGGTAACTAAAAACCATGAAATATTTTGTAAATACCAGCTGTGCTGCTGGGGGGGGGGGATCTAAAGTTGCCTTTGTTCCCTTTCAACCTCGCTCAGCTACAAGAGAAACATCTTTCTTTATTCACCTCCCCAGCCCTTTGCTGCTAAGCTCCTCATACTCTCCAGGAAAAGTATTATTTGGCGGTAGGAAGGGAAGTATTTCTTCAGAAGTGAAGCCATACAGGCAGCTTTTATGGATAGCATCATCATTTTAATGCTTTCTGAATTCTCAGAATCTGTAGATATCCACAACATTATCATTTAAGTCCCCCTCCCTAGTACTGTTCCCTTTCCTAGCAGAGCTACAGAAATAGAATGTAAGTGCCACAGTGATGTCATAAACCACAATTCCTGAAACCACGTAGTTACTTGGAGGAGATGGCAAATCAGTTAGGACAGTGGTTCTCAACACTGGTCATGTGTTGGAATTACCTAGGATGTTTTTTAGAAACTACACTTGCCTGAGTCCTATGCCAAACTAATTAAATCAGAATCTCTGGGGGAGGGCCCAGGAAGCACTATTTTTACTAGATCCCCCAAATGATTCTGAGGTGCACCCAAGTTTCATTAAGTAAGAATTGGGTTTGGCTAAATATAACAGGAAAAAGTAGCAATCTCTTAAGAAAGATAGGTTTTTTCTCTTTCACATTAAAAATATTTTGGGGAAAGTCTGCAGGTAATAGACAGAGCATGCACTGAAGTTCCATGAAGTAATTCAGGACCTGAGCATCCTCTATCTTTCTGCTCTACACAGCCCTGTGTCAGATTTTTATTTTCAAAATCACTTCATGTTCCAAGATGGCTGCTGGAACTCCAGCCATCATAACAGAAACCAGAAGAAGGAGAAAAGCAGAAAGGAGCAAAGAAAGTGCATCCACTCTTTTTCAATAGTCTTTCTGTAAGTTCCCATAAAATTTCTACTTAAATCTTATTGGCTGGTACTTAATTGTGTAGCCACACTTGGCTGCAAAAGAGGTTAGGAAATAGCCCTCAACTGGACTAACATTTTGCTAAAGAAGAAGTTAAAATTAGAATCTGGGAAGGCAACGACTAGTCTCGGCCACAGGTGAAAAAAATCAGTAACATGGCTGTGGCTCGCTGTAGGGAGTGAAGCTTGCTCTCTTTTGCTAGAATCAACCAAGTTTTTATGACCTTAGAAGACAAGTGTATGACATGAAACGTGAAGTACTAAAACAACAGCGTTACCTTCTGCCATGGTCGAATAAGCTGAAGACACAGAAACACGTTCACTGGCAGGCTCTGTTATCTGTAAGGTCACAATGAGCTCAGTGAGCTTCAAAGGTTGGGCTTAGGATCAAAGAGTATGTGTTCCCTCTACAATACCCATCCTCCTTCTGGGCATCGTATGCGTCAAACCAGGAGGTCTTTTTAAACATAACTCTAAGCCAAAAACAGACACAGAGAACCTCCTACCTAACACTGAGTAGCAGCACTACAAAGAGGTAGTCACTCTTGGCAAAATAAATCTTCCAATATTCTTACTAATATTTGACCCTGAAGCCATTCTTAGGTCTAGACTTCATGTGTGATCAAGCAACTAAAAGTAAGATGCTTTTCAATGACAGTAGAACCTTTTTTGCACAGAAAATAGATATCCCAAACTTCCTACTTTGGTGTCCCACCACCTCCTTTATGCAACTTGCCCTAAAACTCCCCTTGCTCCCTCCATCTTCTATTAAACACTTGGTGACTTCATACCTCCGACCCAGTGGTTCTCCACCATTGTATTCCCAACTGCAAGGCAGCTGACCTCCATACTGCCTCTAATGGCCAGTGTCTCAGTTCTTCCCAGAAGCGGTGAACTAACGCCTCCCAGCAATGATGGCAGAGTTAGATTCAATAAAGAGCATGACCAGTGATTGCCCCCTCTAGTTAATGCCTAAAGGAAATGCGTACTTTATCCAAAATGCCCTTAAAGAGTAACTAAGCATTTCGACTAGCACCAACCTGGGGATTAGTAATAAACCTCACTGAAATCATTCCAGTTAAGCAGTTGTCTCCTTTGCCTGCAGGTTGGCCTGGGTCCAGCCAAAAGCCAAGTCCTATGTTTTTAATAGACCTGCACATGCAAAAATCTATCGTTTGAGCATCAAAATAAAGTAATATTAAATTATAGCACAAAGAATAAAATAAATATCCATGAATCCATACTGATATAAATAAATGATTGAATAAACGAATGGTGGAGAATAGATAAATCTCCCAAGTGGGTGAATCCCAAATAATGTATGTAGATGCTCTGCCCTCAAGGAGATGGAGAATAACTCCCCACTCCTTAAGGGTGGGCTACACATAGTAACTTCCTTCCAAAGAGTACAGGATGGAAAGGCGGTGGCAAGAGGACAGTCAGGTTTAAACAGAGAAACCTGGCAAACACAGCCAGGTGATCATGCAGCTGAAAAGAGGGAGAGTTCCTTGTCCTGCACACGCCAGATGGGAATGAGCCCCATACCATGATCTGAGCACCTCGTAGCAGGTGTCAGCACTGAAACACAAAAGCTCCACAACAAAGGGGATCACCCAGGAAAGGCCACTGGGCACCCATCCAGTGGCATTCCCATCCTTCAGCTGGGGTCAGCCCTCAGCCTTACAAGCTCGGCAACTGCTTCATCAGCATCTTTAAGTGACTCAAGCTCATGAATGCTGACTCACACTAACTAAAAATCAGTGAGAGTGACATAGACAAGCACGCCTAACAGTCCAGGCTTGGCTGTGTGAGACCCAAGAGTCTAAGTTTCTAACAAGCTCCCAGGTGATACTGGTCCCTAGCTCACACTTTGAATAGCAAGGGTCTAGACGAGCAAAATGGGAAACCAAAGTATCAGTATACTGGTGAGCTGTATATGAACTAAATGACGGGAGATGATGACCACCTAAGCATTGTATGCATTTCCATAACAGAGATAAACCCACTACCAGGATTCAATGGTTGCATTACTTTGGCAGTTCATCCTTTCCTTAGACAAGGCTTGCCTGGTACAGCCTATATGCAACTCCAGAAACTCATCTTATCTATGCTTCCACATTTAACCTTCTCCCTGTGGGAATAACAGACAATATGTACAAATAAATGCCTTCAATTTTAGTTTATGAACTAGCCTTGCTGAACTACAAGTCATTCCCATCAAAGGGACCTGATGTATCTCTGCACTAAACCATCATGTGAAAAATTCAGAGATTAGCTCCCAAAGGAAAGCTGTATTTCCCTTAGTCTTAATGGAAAAGGGAAACACTACACTGAGGCCTCAGTGGAAAGGACTCATGCCTGAACTATTTATGGAGGCCCAGTGAAGTGCCAAGCACGTATTAGGCACCTGCTGGGGAATGGTGAGAAAAGCAGATGGGATTCCAATCCTCATTCAAGGTGACCATCCGAGAAAAGGGGCACGCTTTCTGTCTTTAGAACAGCAACATAAAACATTCAATCAAACTACTTTCTCCTTTAATCAGCTATAATTTGTGCAGATCCTTGCTTAAACACAGCCACCCTATGCTGAAATAAAACCAGTTCAACCACTCACATGTTGTTCTAAGGAACGTTTACCTGGTTTCATCATCTCACCTGTTACGTCCATGTGCAAAAACCCAAAAATAAGTTTCTGCCAGGTCAAATTAAAGCATATTAAAAATGAGACAACTGCCTAGAAACCCTACGCCAATCAGATAACAGCATGTAGTGAATGTACAGTACATGAATAAGCACATAAGGTTTAGAAGACAAGGAAACGATGATTCCATTCCATGCATCCAGCCACTTTCACACATGCCTATTAAGGGAAAATATTGCTCTGTGGGTGGTTCTCAGAGTTCGGCATACAGAATAATCAACTGGAAATTCTGTCTAGATTACAAATTCTGGGGCTTCACTCCTCCCCTCCCTATGCTTATCCCACCCTCCACCAACAAAGACTTTCAGCAGACCATGGCTAAGGCTTATAAATCTGCATCTGGAACACACACTTCAGCTGATTCTGAGAATAGTAACTCAAATTTGATTTTCTCTCTTTCTATTTTAGTGGTTTCTCAAATCTGGCTCATGTTAGAATAATCTGAGAAGTTTAGAAAAATCCTCATGCCTGTATACTAAACCCAAAACCATTAAATGAGAATTCCCCGTGGGTTGGAACACACAAGACATAGGGAAAGAATAATGACTCCAGCAAATGAATGCACGTGGTATCAGAGAAAGTGAGCAGCATTTTTCTGAAATAACGACAGGAGGGCGGATGAGTCATTGAACAGTTTACATTGGTTAATTCTTTTAAACTTTTTACACGCAACTCAAAATTTCCCATCTTAATCACTTCCAAGTGCACAATTCAATATTAATTGCATTCACAATGCTGTGCTAATACCACCACCATTCATCACCAAAACTTTTTAACACCTCAAGCAGGAACTCCGTACCCATTCTCAGCCTCTGCCCCACCCTCCCCTGTTAACCCCTGTACTCTACTTTCTGTCTCTATGAACTTGTCTATTCTAGATATTCCATATAAGTGGAATTATACAATATTTGTCCTCTTAAACCTGGCTTATCACACTCAACATGATGTCTTCAAGGTTCAACCATGCTATAGCATGTATCAGAATTCCATTCCTTCTTATGGCTGAATAAGATTTCATTGTATGACTATAAAACATTTTGCTTATCCATTCATTGGTTGATGGATACTTGGCTTGTTTCCACCTTTTGGTTATTGTGAATGCTACTCTGAACAGTGACATACAAATATTTGTCAGAGACCTTGCTTTTGATTCTTGGGTATATACCTAAAAGTAGAATTGCCAGAACATGTGGTAATTCTATGTTTAGTGTTTTAAGGAACCACCAAACTGATTTCCACAGCCATGGCACCATTTTACATTCCCACCGACAATATTTAAGGGTTCCAATTTTTCTGCATGCTCAACACTTTTATTTTCCATTTTTTAAATAATGGCTATCATAGTGGGGGTAAAGCAATATCTCATGGTTCTGATTTGCATTTCCCTGACTAAAAATGTTGCGACTCTCTTCACGTGCTTACTGGCCATTTGGATATCTTCTTTGGAGAAATGTCTATTCAAGTCCTTTGCACATTTTTAAATTGCCTTTTTTTCTAAGCATTTTTTTTTTTGTATGCTGTGTGGTGTGGGTCACAATTTATTCTTTTCCATGTGAATATTCTGTTATCAGACCATATGTTGAATTTTTTCTTTCATTTTTTATTTTTTGGGGGGGAGTGCATGGGCCAAGAATCAAGCTGGGATTACCTTCAGGGCAGGCAAGAATTCTACCACTGAGCTACCCATGCACCCCTTTAAATTGACTTTTCACCCGAATTTTGGAGGCCCTATTCTCTGCATTCAGCTCTAAGTCAATGTGGGTTTCCCCAAAAAGGAGGGAACTCACCTCACCAAATGCTGCCCAGCAATGAACACCCACTGCTTTACACAGCCATGCCACTGCATTCTTGCTTCCATTACTGATAAAACAAGAACCTTCTCCCAGATTTAAATGCTATAACTGGTAATAGTTGACACTTAGATAGCGCTATGTACCCGCGACATGATCTTATAAGCATTTTATATTAGCTCACTTAACCCTCCCCACAATATTATAAATGGGAACTCTCCTCAGGGCTAAGTTCATAGAGAAGGAAACTGAGCCACAGAGGTTAAGCAAATAGCCTAAATTGCTCAAAGCCACCTAGAACGTGAATTTGAACTCAAACCATGAAGGACTCAAGTCTAACGCTATAATGCTGCTCACCAGGTAAAAGTTGAAAAGCAAGGCTACACATCGCTTGCTGCCAGCAAGAGAAAACAGAAACAATCAAAGAAGCTAATGTTCACTGCATCCTCACCATCTGCTGGTGGGTAATTTCCTTAATGTGTCATTTCATTGAATCCAAGTGTTAGATACAATCTCTATTGACATAAATACACCACACAGCCTGACTTAGAGAGTTAAACAGTTGTTGAACATTTTGCAAAAAAAACAAGTCCTGAAACTGTTGAACCAGATCCCAGTAGCTTTGATTCTTAAAGACAATTGTATAACTATATAGCTTTTACAATGTGACCGTGTGATTGTAAAAACCTTGTGTCTGATGCTCCCTTTACCGAGGGTATGGACAGATGGGTTAAAAAATCAGCACAATACTACCTAAATGTAATGTAATTATGTTAAAATACTGAGTGACGCTGCGTGTGAGAATGATAGAGGGAGGAGGGCAGGGGACATAAATGAAATCAGAATGATTTGATCAGTGGCTGGAAAAATATTTGCAAGCCCCCTTCAGGGAATGGTGAGAACGGGGAGAAATTCAACTTCCCCCAAGTTGAACTCT
>PVIY010024855.1:0-37492 GCA_004026745.1 Myrmecophaga tridactyla
TAAAACTTGATTTTAACTTCAGCTTAGCCTTTCGAGTTGTCCTATGGGTGCTTTAAACCTCAGAATTTCCTCATCATACAGCATGGCAGTTGTGTAAGGATTAAATATAAGGCACTTAAGCATTATGCTCAATAAAGTTTAGCTATTTGCCAAATCTGCATATCTGTGTTTACTCTATTTTTATCATCCTCTTGTAGAGTCATCAAGTCTTTGAGTTGATAGTATTTGAATGTCTTCCTATAAAAGAATAGAATGGCAGAAGCTTTAGTTGGAATGTTGACCAGATATATTTTCATATAAAGTTGTCTTAGCTCAGGTGCTGGAGAATTTAGGTCATTGCTCACAGGTCACTGATATACAGCATAATTTTAATGATTTCCTATAGTATCTTAAAGCAATATCTCATTTCATTCAATGGATTACATCCGCTGTTCAACAGCATTGGCTGGAGATGTCTTCTGTTTCTTATATTGCTGTATAAGGGCATGTTTTGATGTGTTATTTTAGTGTTGTTGGGTTGTCCTTTGTTTTATTTTTATGGAAATAGCATACCTATGTTATAACGTCTGCTTTTTGCATTGTATAACTCTTTGCATTGACCATGATATGAAGCATATTTTCTTTTAAAGAATCATATTCTAACATTAGCACATTTTATTTACATAGCACATTACAGTTTTCAGAACATATTGCAAGGATTCATTTTCTCTTTGATTAATAATGTGGCCTGATTCAAGTTGCACACCTATGAGTGTCACAATGTAGAGGTCAATTGCCACGCTGCTTTCTTTGCTTCAAGTAAAATGATTGTAATGGACGACATTTATGTACCATTTTTATGATTTTTGAAACATCCTCACTCTCACATTAAAAAGAAGAACCTGACGTGATCTTTCCCTTAAGCATATGAGGAATAGTGAGTATATACGCTTACCTTTAAAGTGTGGATGAGAAAACCAAGACTCCAGGGCAGTGAATGGCATTTTACATTGTCATAGGAATATGAACTGAAATAATCAGGATTAGAATCCAGGTCTCTAACCATTAGCTCCATTCCAAACATTCATGTGGGTCATTCCTTGGCTCGATATGAATGTGATTACTACACTGTTTCCTGAGAAATAAAAGAAAACAGGTAATTGGTCTGAGAAATGTACAAGGAGCTTTATTTAAAATAATAACAGAAAAAAGAAATGGAATAATTTATATTTTTAATATTTAATTTACCCATATATTCCACTCGTGTTTTCTTTTTCCTTGAGAGAGAATGAATAAGGTAATGGGAAAAACAAAGAAGATATTTTTAGGAGAAAACATAGATATCCAATAGTCAATCTGTCTTCCTAATCTAACAGCATCTTCAAAGATTGCTCCATAGAAGTAAAAAGAGTCCTCAGAGAAGGACCCAGAGCACATCATGGATAGTATATTTAGAATAAGGAGAGTTAAATCTATAAGGTGAAGGATTATTGATCACACTAGAGAATAAGAAAGCTTAGGGATAATAAGCAATTGATTGATGGTCACAACCAGACATTGCCTGTATCAATTTCCTCATCAATGGCTGCCTGTCATATTGATAGGTTTGATCCAGTTTTAATGTCTATTGCTGCTGTATCAGTAAAGACAGTGTTGATTGGTACATGGAATGTTTAAGTACCCTATAAATAATTGGATTCTCTTTTTGACATTAAGTTTAATCTGTAGTTTACTTTAAAACATATAGTGACCAGATTCAGTGTCATTTTTAGAATCCTTTTGTAGCCAACAAACTTTTCTGTTGCATGGCAATTTTTAAAATATCATGAGTCACTAGACAAATGAGTATAATGTGGGTAGTCATTCCAAGATACTGAGTACAGTTAGCATGATAGAGACTATTGGAGTTCTGTTTTCCCTCATAAAAAACATTTTCTTTGTTTTCTGTTATTCTTATTCTTTCTCTCTCAAAGACAAAAAAGAACTATAGATGGAATAATTAAATTTTAAAAACACAAGTTATGTGTTTCTTCTGTCTTGGCTTATTATTTTGGATAAGCTTCTTAGCATGTTTCTCACAAAAATTGTAGATTTTCTTTTCTTTCCCCTCCCTATTTATAGAACAGCATATTACTCTATCTTACATGGGAATGCCAGGGTATATTGTCAACAGGCATGTGCAAAAAAAGTAACTAATAACTTAATTTTGTGTTCTTCATGACTCCAGGGTTCCCTTTCCTTCAATTTTCCCAAATTGGCTGTTTGGTTCCCAAGTTGCCCTGGATATATGGTTTATAAAGCCTTGTTCCCACTCTGCTCAGGAAATCCTTCTGGATTTCAGCTTTGAGTCCAAGGGAAGCCCAAAAGATTGGTGAAGAACTTCTTTAAGTGTTTTTCATGGACATCCTGATTGGGAAACACCTGGATCTTTCTTCAAAAAGCAGATCCCTAAGTTTACCCCATAATTACTGAATAATAATAATAATTACCCCATAATTATTAAATCAAAATTTCTGGACTTTGATCTCAGGAATCTGACCTCAAGCCCATTCCTCTAATCCCTTGGTCACTATGCCCCACCTCCTTTCAGTCTCTCCTCCTAGAAGCTATTGCACAGTTTTTCCCTTTGCCTGGATCTCTATTTTCCCAGCTCTCTTGGATGGTTCCTTCTTATTTTTCAGGTCTCAGTTCAAATATCACCTCCTAAGAGAAGACTTCATTACCCATGCTAAAGTAACCCTCCACCCTCATTCCATTATTTTCTATCTTAACATGTTTTATGTTTTTCAAAGAACTCATCACAGCCAGATAATATTTATCTATATACATTTTTTAACATTTAGTGCCTCTCTCTATACACAAAAATTGCAGCTCCACTAATGCAGGAAATTTTCTCTACCTTGTTCACTGCTCTGTTTGCAAAAGGTGCTGAGTAAATACTTGATAAATAAATGACTGAATTTTTAACAAGTTCTGCGGAATGTCTCAGGACTAGCATGTGTTTCTCTTCTGCTTTTCCAGTAACAAATCAAATCTAATTTAATTGAAAATTCCAAGAGAACTAGGTAATCCAGAAACTGTTGTGGTAGTGTAAAGTTTGCTGGTCGGGGGACTAGGGCCTTAGTTTTGGGTCCTGGCTCTCTATTTGTTATGTGTCTCTGTTAGATCAACAATCACAGATGGAAGACTTTAGGGACAAAGTATAAATATCTTACCTCTTGGAGCCTAAATTTCCTCATATTCAAATGGGGGAATTAGACTAGATTTGCTATTTCCCAATCTAGGTTCTACAGAATGCTGATTCATGAAGACCTAAATATTGGCTCACTGGAAATAAACACAAGGAATTTTAATGTTTATATGATCAGAAACAGGAAATTCAGACTCCCATCTCTCACTTTCTCTCTAGGAGATGCACAATTCACATTTTCAGTTTTATAATACTGAACATTCTATAGGACATAAACCTGTTTAAATTTGTCTAATCCAGCATCCATCAAACTTGTCTGATCACAGGATTTTTTTATTCTACTTTAACTATGAACTAATTTTCCACAAAATTCAGTATGAGAGGGTGGTGTGATGGTGGCTCAGAGGCAGAATTCTTGCCTGCCGTGCCAGAGACCTGGCGATTCCAGTGCCTGCACATGTAAGGAAAAAAAAAAAGGAAAGAAATTCAGTGTGAAAACTGCTGGACTGGATGATCTCAAAACTACCTTCTGGTTCTGGTTCTGGTTGCCCCAAAGTATCTGGTATCACACTTCAAGGATGCCCACTGTCCATTCTAGAGGCCCTTCAACTAATTGATTTGATAAAAACCATTACTCAGCATTCACCAGGCTTAGAGCCATCCTGAATGAGAACAGTATCCTCTATTAGAGCAGGTGCTCAGTGCCCTCCCGCTCAATCCTTGCAAATCCTGAGGCTCAAGAGCTAAGCAAGGATTTAGAGGTTCAGGCCAAGAAAACTCTTATCCTGGTAGCAAGAACCCATTAACATGGAGCCATTGGTTTTTCTCTGTAGGAACTGTGAAGAGTGGGGGAGGGGAGGGGGACAAAACAAGTAGTTCTAATGCTTTTCTTTGGCTAGCATTGACACAATATTGCCATACTTCAGATGACTCAGTTGTTCTACTCAAGAAAATGCATATATCCTGTACTCGTGCATTTGGCAATAAGGTGATTTTTAAAAAGAAACTGTTAAGTTCAAAATCTTGGAATTAAATCCCTGAGTCCTTTATAAACATCTATCCAATTGTCAGACAAATTCCTACCCCCAGACCACCAAATACCTGTGTAGTTCTGGGGCACAAGAGAGGAGGTCAGGGAATAATCATCTTCAGACCACTTCCCTTGGTTCTTCTGTCCTAGAATAGCTGGTTCTAGCTTGTGTCCTAGGATAGACTAAAGTCTTTGAGTAGATTCCTTAGTATGATTTCCATGAACTGTCATTTATGGTTTGAGTATATTTTGCTTCAACCATAAAAAACAAAGATTAGCAGAAATACAAACTTTGGAAAGATAAAAGGCAATGAAATTACTTCCCGACCCATTTTGTAAAATCTATGTTATTAATCAAACAGCATTCAGGTAAAACTCTCTAGATGTTTTAAGTGGATGTGAGAAGCAGGTAATATAGAAAATTGAAGTGAGACTTCCCTGAAATTACTTCTACCATTGCCACTGTTCTTAGAGAACTAGCCTAATGCAGTCCATACCTCATCAGTCAACACAGAGGTCAGAGCTTTAAAATGGCACTCATAACAAAGGGAAGAGTCAAATTGCTCTTGTCACCAATTACTTCAGATGTTACTTGAAATTGACTTTAGCCTTGTTATTGAATCAAGAAATCCAACTCTGAAGGAATCAACTGAGAATGTTATCAGTTAGGAAAATTAGGTTGCCTTTTGTATTTGCACTTAGAAAGAGAATTCAGTGTCCATAATCAACTGCTGTTTAGTACTAATCTCCATATGGCAGGCTTGAGAAAAATATGGAAAATTTAATTTATGTTATGAAGAATGTCAAGGCTTGAATCCAAATCTTTGTGAAAATAACCACCACTTTTTCTAGTTTTGATTTTCTGTTCACCTTTCCTTCCTATACTGTATCTCTTAGTAGACTAGTATGAGGGTCTATAACATTGCCATCATCACCATTAACTTCATTTCACAAATAAAATAGTCATTCAGTGCCTTACCATCCTGAAGCTGAGCCAATAGCAGTGTGCAAACCCAGCCCTCCACTGTTTTTATTCATAATTGCAAGCTAAGCCTCAATTAAAAAAAAAAAGCCCAGATTGCTATATTGAGAATATGCCATACTTTGATTCAATTGGACTTAGCAAATGACTTAATAATTATTTTTGGTCTTATCAGGATGGAAGATCTTATTTCCTAATTCACACTTGCATTGAGAATTAGTGAAATTATCAATTGTAATTATGACTTTACTGTCAAATACTGCAAATGCCTTTTCTTATCAGTGCCAGTATTCTAAAGAGCATTTTCATTTTGTTAAAGCCAGTAGTTCCTACTCTAGTTATACGACTAGAGCAATAATAAAGACACATAGCTATATTTTGGGGAAGTGCATTTTCCCCCATCATCTCAAATAAAAATACATATATACCTAATTACTGAATATGCCCACTTTTGAATATAGATTCATATACTTGAGAGTGCATTTTTTATTTAGTTTCCAAATATACAAGAGAATTTGGGACACAAACACTGGGGTAGATATGAACAAGTCCTAGTAATGTAACCAGTCTGATATGACAGCCCCAGTCAAGGGTATGGGACTTGAAGTCATCCATTTTTCTTTACTTCATGGGAGAAGAATTTAAGATAAGCAGCAGAAACAAGTTTAAATGATATTTCTTTGTGTAGATCCAAATGCTGTATGAGTTAGAGACAAACTCATTTTCTAAAAGGAGATGAAGATGCAGAGTTTTTCATTCTCTTCTCTGTCATGGTTCTGTCTTCACCAATCCTTTATAGCAACCTGCTGTGTTTTCTTAGGGCTTCTCATAGTGGCAACTTTTAGCCAATTTGAGGATGGACAAGGAAAAAGGGCATCAGGTTGCCCCCAACTGAACTGGAAAAACCAAGGTGGAAGGTTTTTTTTTTTACCTCCTTAGCACAGGCTCCTCTCTACCACTCCTAGAAGTGAGCTAATATCTGCCCTAATAATCATTCATTGTGCTTCCTGGAAACACAGCCATGCAGGCAGAATTTCCCTTCTCTCTTTCGTTTTCTTGGTTCTTGTTAAACCTTCCTGAAATCCATAGACCAATAGTTCTGTTTTGAAAATGTATTTATCTTTAAATAATTTTATCTTGTCCTACCTTCAGTTGAACTGATCTGTCTTACTTTAATTTTCCTACTAAAAGCACACTTTATTTTTACTTCTCTTTCAGTACCACTGCTCTCTCCTAAGCATCGTATCTACCTCCATGGCATTCCTACCTACCATGGCTCTAATTGCTTCTCAGATTTGCTGACTCTGTCCATCCCTATTGCCCAATCCCCCTTTGTTTTTCTTGCTTTAAATGTGAGGCAGGAGAGACTAGTCGTTTGATTGGCAATTAGTTTCATGAAATGGCATTTAATATGTTGCGTTCACCAGATTTGGTTCTGCTAACTTCATTCTATCAGCCCAGGAGGACTGACATCTCTCACCTATTTTTACTCAAAAACTAAGTCTGCAAAGCTTGAAGTATAAGGCAATTATCTTAGAATAAGATTTAATAGCATCAGAATGACTTGCATATTCCTTACCTATAGGCAAATCTACGAAAAAAATTGCATACTTGCACTCAAAACAACCTGAATCAGTTTTCCTTAAGAAATGATCCTTATCTAAGAAAGTTTAAGCAACTCTTGTCCACTCTAAGGATAACTTTGACAATGAGATCATAATATGTTAAATCTGTTGCCAAAAATTCCCTCTCCCATGGGCAGTACTTGGCTGGGCACAGTCAAGATCTATTTTTCTCTCCAATAGTTCATTTTTTTCATAAACATCCATGTCTGAGCAGACTTGCTTAAGTGATTTTTTAAAAAGTGATTTGTTTGTCACTTTTTAAAATTTAATTATGGTGATAGACCAAGTCAAGTTATGGTCTAATCTAGGAGTCCTTTTTAAGATTACTTTGCACGTCCCTGATCTCACCCATATAGTGGTTGGAATGTATTCAACCAAATGTGACTGAAAATCCAATTCACAGTGATTAAACCACGAAGACATTTTAAAAGAAGTCTGAGATTTTTGCATTTTGCAGTCTCAGGGCAAATGTGGCACTCAATTATTTCATCAAAGACCTTCTCCTCCCTTCTTTCTTTTCCCCATGTTCAGTGTTTTGGATCTCATAGTCTCAAAGTGTCACATCCTCATATAACCCTGCACAAACAAGCAGTGGGTGAAAGCAAGTCATCTTGGAGCCCTGTCTTATCAGAATCATTCTTGTGCCCCTCTCCCCTAAGATCTCCCTCCCACGTGACTTCTCTTTGGGCAGACCTGGAGCACCAACTCACTTCTCCACAAATTAGAAGAAAAGGATTGGCATGACTGGCTCAGAACAATAATGATCCGCCCCAGCAGCAAGGCACATTACTGAGGTGAGGGAGGATTCTCTTAGCAAGCAAGAAGGGGGGATGGCTGTTAAATAGACAAATAACAATGACTGTTACACCCAATGGATGATTATATAGTTTTATTTTCAGGGAAACGTGGGCTTCCCTTATTTCTCAGTTCTTCAGGTGCTAGGCAACCTTGCAGTTTTCTCTGTTACAGCTTACATTGCCTTGCTCTCTCTCTTTCTCTCCACCAGACTCTGCTGTGAACTATTTTCCTTGTTCTCCCTATCTAGGCTACAGACATTTTGGAAAAGGAATGAGCCAAAAGTATCTTTAAGGAAAGATGCATTTTGCTTGATGCAAAAATATTTAAGATTGCAATGGTGTGTAGGACCATTTTTGCAAAAAGCATGCAAATTCTCATATGACTTGCATAGCAATCACTGTTAGCAATGTTCCATCTCCTTAAAGTTTTATTCTTCAGAGAGTCTTAATCTATTTTAGCTATTATTTGATGCAGCTAGTATCATGAAAGTTGTTTACTCTATTTGCAATTTGATTATTCCACAATTATAATGGCAATTCAAGCAGTTTGTGCCTTCTTGAGATAATGTCATTATAATTTAAAGGGAAAATTAGTAAAGAACATGCAGATGTTTTGGTATGAAATGTGCTTTTATAGTTATGAATATTCATAAATATTTTATCCTAATAAAATATATTAATTTTAGTTTGTCTTAAGAAAAATGGTAAAGGATATTAGAATATAAAAAATAATTTGCTATTTGAGACTGTATTTTATATTCTAATAAAAATAAGTTTTTCTAAGCAGATGCAGATTTTTGAAATTGTGAAGAAACCTTAATAATTGACATAATAGAAAATACTTCAAAAATCAATTAAATATATTGTCTACATGACATATGCATTTAAAGAATTGCATGTGATTCAGCATCCTGAATTTAATATGAATATATTCAAGGTCAAAACATAGCAAACCCAATTCACTGAAAACCTCTAGAGGAAGTCTGTCCAATTGAACTTTCAGTGGTGATGGGAATATTCTCTATCTGCAATGTCCAATATAAGAGCTGCTAGCCACGTGTGGCTATTAGACACATGATATGTGTGGTTAGTAGAACTGGAGACCTGAATTATTGCTTGTATTAAATTTTAATTAATTTAAGTTTAAATGTCCAGGTTTGCCTAGTGGTTACAGTATTAGACATAACAGGTTTAGGAAGAAGTATAAAGTAGAAGGAAGGATGCTTTGTCTTTCAAATATTATGGAAGTTTGGGGCACCCCTCTCTCAGAGCGTGGAGATGGTCTCTAGCACAGAAGAATTACCTAAAGAACTTCAGTTTTACATGAAGATTCCCATCATCAGATATATTTGGTTAGTAGGTTTTAAGTGGCACCTAGGATGAGGTGATCCTGAGGCAGGTAGTCAGAGGACCACATTTGAGAAGCACCGTTCTAAGATCTGGCTGTGTCCTTTTCTCTCTATATACCTAAAGGCCAGCATCAACAGCTCTTCTCATTACAGTAGTGACTTTCAAATATATTATCTTCTTCTCCACAAATTAGAGTAAGAAATAAATATATCGTTACCCTGCACACATACCCATACAAGTACGCATATATATGTTATATATGTATGTGTGCATGTATGTGTGTGCCTGCGTGTGCATATAATGCATTTTGTTTTGCACCATATGTTCTAATGCATTTATGTTTTAATGCATGCCTGTGAATATGCTTCTGTGGGTATATATACACAAAGTGAAATAGTAAATTTCACTGAGCCATGTATACTTTTATTTGTGCAGTGAAATCTTTTTAATTTATTCTGCTTTAATTCAATTTTTTTTAATCTGGTAATGACTCACTAAATTGATTTTTTGCCTCAACAATTTGTCAGGATCTAAATGAAAAGAAAAAGAAAAAACATCTTGGGCTGGATGGTCACTATTTAGGGCCTGTAGCTACACATAGGCCCTTGAAGCTCAGGTAAAGCAAATGGAGAAAGTGGGTTTTTTGCCTCACACTGAACTGAGCACTGGGCATCCCCAGCATAGCTAAGAAACTTCTGGTTTAACAAATGCACCAGTGCCTCCTCTGTTTTTTTTTTAAGTAATTCAAGAGTAAATCATATGTTATGGTCTAACTAGCATAAAAATCAAACATAAATATCTCATGAAAGAATTATAAGGAAATATGATAAGGAAAAATAGGTTTATCTTTTTTACGTATGATGATGAATTTGCCCAAAAATAGATATTGTGGCAACTTTTTTATGCTGAATAGTAAATGAGTTGTTTCAATCAGTCTCAGGGTATGTTATACTGGTTTTTAATATATTCTTTCATTTTTGTAGACCCAAGGAAAGCAAGAAAATATTAAGCACACACATGTAGTCTATAGTTCTGTTCATTGTATGAACCTACATATTTATTATAGACTCTTATGCCAAATAATACAGCAATATCTGTGACTATTTATTAAAAAATAGCCTGGGGTAGATTTCTGTTTACAGCAAACTTAGCCTGCTTTTTCTCCTGCTGGAATGGATTTTAATTTATCTGTGTGGGTTACAAATCTGAAGCAATTAAAATTAATGATTGTGTGGCATAATAGGACAAGAGGCTATTCAATCCCTGGGGGATAAATGGTTCTTCGTTATCATTTATTATTCCTCAAGGTTCTTGTTAAAATATGTAAATAAATAGAAGAGGGGCATCTCACAGGTATTTTCATTATTTTTTATGTCACTGGGGCATAGTTTAATATCTCATAATGAGTGGCCTATGCACAGTCTGAATCCCATACCCAGTGATATAACATATTCATAAAAATGCCTTAAATGTTTTGTGGGAGCATGCAAAATATTGTAAAGATCAATGCCTCATGGATTTACTTGCATGTGGTCAGGGTAATTGACCAGTTTAGTTATTCATGTTGCTATTTATGGTTTGTAAAAGATATACCATATGTGCACTAAATGAGCCATTGGGTGTTAACTGTATTTGTAGTGTAATGTCAGATTGAATGGTCATATGATTCACTCTCCTTGTTGCAGAGCAGAGACAAGTTACAGCATAAAAGAAATATGGCTACTTGCTGTTATGTCAATTGTTAAGAGGTAGGGCAGTGAGTGTGGGGGTGGGGGCTGTGTGTTTCTGTATCCCTAAGAATGCTTTGGTAATTTTTGGGTCAGTAGATGGAGTTGCAAGTCCCAAACATGCTCACTGTTTTTTTGTATATTTATTAAAAACAAAATATATAGAGATGTATAGTATAACTCAGAGTCAAACTAAGAATAGCTCTACTTTTCTATCCAGTAGTTTAATAGTGAAATATACACACATATATTTCTTATATACGTATTATAGATATATGTATTTCTTATATGTATTTATATAAATATATATATATATATATAAGAGAGACAGAGAGAGAGATATAAAAAGTTAGTCAGTAGCAAATTAATTTACAGCAAACACATCTTGCCCCATGATAATTTAGGTAAATATTTCAAGTTAATTAATGTAAGTGGATCACCATAAAGGATTTTACGTGTTTAACTTTTATGGGAAAAGCATAACAGACTAGAAAAAATAAATAATTTTTTTAATAATAATTAAAAATTGTGTAACACAGGTGATATATTTATATACTGGTAGATATTACTGTGAAAATTTTTTTCTGTGAAAATTTTCATTTTAACCTTGGAAAAAGACTAAAAAAATCTTAATTAATAAACATCTAAATCAACACCTATTAAAATTTAGTTCTCACTCTTCTATCTATATGATGGAAAATTTTTAAGCTCCTGCATGATTCAGGCTTCTTTTACAGTGAAATGTTTTGCAAAGACCCAGGCAAAATTAGGTGACAGCATTAATCCTTTATTTCTCTCTACCGGCATCTAATTCCTTGGCTTTAGGTTAGAACTGGAGACATGTGCTTTGCCTGAAGGGGACTGTTATTTTTGTTTTTTTAATTCTGAACAGTTTTTGGAACACTGTGAGCACTTCACAAATGTCAAATAATTATAAAAATACAAAGCAGAAGGCTAGGCCAACATCAACAGCTTTCCAGAGGAAATGTCTGAAACTTGACTCTTACAAAGAGAGAACATAAGGAGAAGGATGAAAGCTAACAGAGTTGGACACCAAACCTTCAAGACTATTAGATATTTTTAAATATTGACTTTCAGTGAAAGTTTCCAATGTGTGTGTTTGTCTCCTATTCCTTACATGTTCACTTCTGTGGATTTTCTTGGATCAAAGAATCATCTTACCTGCTCCTAATATCATAAAACTACCTATCAATAAGACTATGGTTTACATGTGAAAAAAACTATCTAGAGCTGATTAATCTAAGAGGAGGTTTTATTAGAAGATTATGCAGGTGTTATAAAACCCATGAGCCAGAATACTTTTTTTCTCGAGGAAGCAACCACAGGCAGGTACTTGGAGCCTGATGGGCCTCTCTCCGTCTCTGCTCCCTGCACCTCTGTGTGTACCTGATCCTTTCTTCTCTATGTAGAGCAGTTTTCTCTCCTTCATAGTCACAGGAAAGAAAAACATGGTCACCCCTCAGTTCCTAAATTTATACATTCCAAGTCCAGTTGCTTAGAGGGAGAAAGAATGAGTCTCTATAAATCCCAATCCTCATTTCCTAAATGGAGACTCAACTGGTATAGGTTGGGTGTTCACTGCTGGTCCAATTAAATATATCTAGAAGGCATCCCATCCAACAAAATGGCCCTAACGGACCCTCTGCCATGAGTGAGGAGGAAATTATGGAAGTGATTATTGGGAATTGAACAGGCACTCCAATGAGGCCCCAATTGATAGATTGTTTTGTGATTTGTTTTTAATCATAGCTTTAGTTAAGTCCAAAGTATCAGCAAATATTTATTGAATGCCTAACAGGAGTGGAGTACCAGTCTAGGCATTAGTCTACTTCTTCTTTGTTTTCTTTTCTTTTCTTTTTTTTTTTTTTTTTTTTTTTTTTTTTTTTTTTTTTTTTTTTTTTTGTAATCAAAAGGCAAGTACAAAAACACTAATGGTGCCAAAAAAAAAACAACTCCCAATTCTTGCTTCTGTTGAATGGTTTTGGCTCAGCCTCTGTAATTTACATGGTATTTTCTTGTTATTCCACATGTTAAATTATTTCTATTTTTATTTTAAGGTCCTTATTGTCTATGAAGCTGCAAAGAAATGTTATTTTCTTAAATCAATGGTTCTCAAACTCTTGAGGGCATCAGAACCACCTGAAGGGCTTGTTCAAACACAGATTGCAAAGCCCCACATCCAGCGTTCCTAATTTACTATGTCTGGAGTAGGGCCCAAGAAGGGCCTTTCTAAGATGAGATGCTGAGGATGCTAGTCCTGGAGCACATTTTGAGATCCACTGCCTCAAATAAGTAAACTCCAACTCCTTCAATTTAGGCCAGTGAAATAAGACTCTCTATGGTGAAGCCATAGTTTCTAACCACTGTTCCTCTGACATTGACCTACCTACTGAAGGTCTCTTCACTCATTAAAACATCACTATCCCTCCAGCCTTGGGAGATACCCTTTAAGATTCCAGCACAACTCATAAGTTATATCTTCATCTCCAGGAACACCAATGTAGCCTAGTTTGGATTACATAAATAAGGCATTAATCTAAAACAAGGGGAATTATGGAGAAGTCAATATAAAAGAAAATCATCAATATCAAAACCTTTAGGTTATCCTTCCCTCTCTCAGACGGGGAAGAAGGGGGACGTAGATCTATGTAAGGGATGACTTCTTCACTAACTACCCACACAATGTCATACGGAGTACACCAGGAACTTCCTCAGCAAGCTCACCACGGCAGGGTGAAATATAAGCCCCAAACCCATGTAAGATAATGGTTTTCAAACATTGGACTGTGACATGTTAGTGAGTGATGAAATCATATCAGTGGGTTATATCCATAATATGTTTTTGTTGGGGGGGTGGAATGGGATGGAAAAGATCGGAGTGCATCAAATTATACTCAAGGCTGTCATTTTACGGTGAAACTTTTGTTTCACAAAACAGATTGTGGTATAAAAATTTATAGTAAACTACATTAAATATGTTTTAGAAGTGAATAAGATATAAATGATTAAAAAGAACAGACTTAATTACCATGGAATGGGGGAATGGAGCCTGCAGGGCACTTTTTGTAAAATAATGACAATGGGGAAGCAATATTCCCACTTTAAAGACAATTTGGAAATCAGTTAGTGTACCAAGGAGGCATTGGATTTCCATATTAATTGATTAGGGTCCCACCTCTTTCAAATGTTTCAGAAGTCATAACACTTTTGAGCTGGATGGGATGAATAGAATCAACTATTCAAAATGCTTTTAAACTGTGTTTACAGAATCCTAAGGGTTTTATAGAGGTTTTTTCCCCACTGGTGGATAAGAATTATGAAATAGTGGCTAACAGACTGAGGCTCTTGGTCCATAGTCTGACTTCAGTTAAAACTCATCAAAAGGATTTGAAGGATAATAACATTTATTGTTTGCTTTCTATGTTCCTGCCATTATTACAAGCACTATTTATTCTTCCTAACAATCTTAAGATTATGGTAATATAATTATCATGCCCATTTTGCATTGAGGACACTGATGCATAGATAGTTTGAGTAACTTGCCCAAGATTCCATATTCTATCTTCTTATAGTACAACTACAATAGAACTTAAGACAAACAAACCTGCTTTGAAATTATCCAGACTCTGTCAAAACACCTAATTTATGGATGATGCTTTGACAGCTCAATGAAGTAAATTATACTTTAAACCAAGTTCTTGACTTTTGACAATACACCTTGACAGCTAATGTCCCTGTGGGCACCATAATACCATCAGTAAACTATTTCTCTATGGACTGAACCACACTTGCGATGAGCTGAGGGCTAGCTGTGGTCAACCTTCACAGTGGGCAGCTCCTTCTCGCAGGCACTCTTGTTATGCCCCTTTTACAGAGGAGAAGAATGACGTCCAGCAAGGATGCATAGTTCTTCAAGCGTTAGCCATTAGGAAGGCACATAGGAAGGTGTCTCATCCTGGACATCCCACCTCCAAAGCAGTTCATTGCTTTTCCGTCATTCATTGATATTTTGCTTGCCAAGTTCTCCATTGCTGTGTTATTTTTGGAATCAGACTATTGATCTTCAGAGGCAGCTTTCCCATTCTTATGTAATTTACATGTGCTTAAAGTACACTGTCACATCTTTAGGAGGAAACCTCGAGTTTAAGAAGAGGGGGTAATTAATAATGTTATACCTTCCCTTCGGCAGGTAGAAAAAACGAAAGCAGAAGAAATGGCAAAGAGCAGCCTCAATGCCAGGCTTCATTTGATTATGTGTACCAAATTAAAATTTTCACTTTTATTAAAACCCAAATTATGATACTTTGATCCACTCCCTTCCCATTAAGAACTCAGCCATCCATAGTCCAGTTATTTCGGAGTCCTCGAATGTTGACATGTGTTCAGGATTAAGTCCACTTACACTGTTTCATTTTCATTGGGAGTCACTGCCTGTCCTCCCACCGCTCTCTCTAGAACACCAACGCTCTTGCTGATTCCTGATCTTCCAAATTGCCAACCCCTGGGATACCTTTGTGGTTCTGAATTTCTGGTTGAGGGTCCTGGATTTAGGAAGAGAGAATATCATGCACTTATATGCACCCTCCAATTCCATGCTAAACATTATCACCTGGGTCCAAAAGCGTATGACCCGTGGCACAGTGTTTGTTAATGGTTCCAGGCAAACAGCTGTTGGTCCTCAGCACCTAAGCCTCTATCCGTAGTTGTACAGACCACCAGGGAGAACCTGCCTACTTCTACGAGGGCTGGTAGCAGTCTTTAGGCATGGAACATGCTTCCTCCATACTTAGTAACCTTTCTCCATAGAAGGCATTATCTCCAGCGATGCAACTCTGGATACCCCATAAAATAACTCCTTTGTTATTTGACAGAGCAGTTGAATTTCTTGGAGCTACAATTTCCTAGTCACAGCCATTTCAGTAGAGGATGGCTGCTTGAAATTCACAAAATAGAAGGTCTGTTTGGTAGTTTTCCCAGAATACAAGAACAATCTGTCCCAAAGGGATTTCAAGGAGTTCTCAAGAAAGCTTTGAGATGACATTTTTTTTTTCAACTTCTACCCATCAAGGTTTTAAAAATTCAAGGACTGTATTTCATTTGAAGCCATTGGTCATAAATAATGTTAGAGGAGTTCTGGGAGATTATTGTACATTTGAAATTTTTGAATCCATGTTGTAAAAAAACAGAAATACAATTTTAACTGACATCTTGTAATCACAGAAAAAAGTACTGAGAATAATACGATGCAAATAATAGAAGTTTCACAGAATATAATGTTTGAAAAATAAATAAAAATTCACCGATAAGAATATTTTTTCAAGAATTATAGCTGATAACTCAGCTATAGTAATATATAATAAAAATGTATTATATGTACTTTTATTATATGATACTTTTATCCCACTACCACTACTATATTTTAAAAATGCTAATGACATTTCAGGAATTTACCTCTTGGCTTGCCTTTAGAGTCAATTTATAAGACGAAGAGGTCAAATTTCTTTCTAGTTATACCTCATTTTTGCCCAAAGCGCGTGTTTCCCAGTGTGATCACTATTTTATTCACAGAAATAGCTTCAACTGACATTTAACTAATTCCAAAGAAGTGAATCCACCCTTGAAGAATGAAAACATGCCACCAATAAGTACAGTGGGCAAGGTATTTCAAGTTACAACAGCATTTCCAAAGAAGGGTAAAAGCTTGTTTTAAACAATGTGTAATTGCACAATGTAATAATTGCTTTCCAGGGTTACTAATTTAAAGAAATAGCAGAAAATCTCTTTTCTGATATGACTGGGTCTTAAAAAGTCCATTAAAGCACAGAAACATAATTAAAAGCCGCATGAACACCTTGAATGTTTATATCCCTAAATGTACATACAGGCTGTTTTGCCAGTATTTTGATGCAGCGAGCAATGACATTTCTTTGAGAACTGGTCTGCTGGTGGGAATTCCTCTTACTGTTGCAGTTTTAATACATGGACAACAGATTTCTGGGCTCCGTTTCTTTAAACTGGAAATAAAACTTAAAGAAAATTGCTCATTAATGTAAAAAAAGAATACTTTTTAGTTTTTCTAATTTTTCTTATTTTTTTATTGTTGTACCACCACACCTCATTTCAGCAATTTGCCTTTATTGAATTTTTCCAAAATACTTTTAACTTAGTTTCAGAGAAATAAAATAATTTCTTTTTACATTCATTTTCATCATTGCAAGAAATAATTAATTTACATTCACAAACAAACTCATCTGACATAAATAATGTCCAGAATAATCTTGGTAGGCAGACAACTCAACTTGTGGAAGCAAAAGTGGATGGGTAAGGCAGTGTGATGGTGGCTCAGTGGCGGAATTCTCGCCTGCTATGCTGAGATCCAGGTTTGATTTCCAGTGCCTGTCCATGACAAAAAAAAAAGGATGGGCAAATCAGAGAGAGAATCCTACCTGCCTCCTGTATTTTGTAGGTATTGGAAAGCCATCAGTAGGTTTTACAAAGGTAACCAAGAGTCTCAATTAGTCCAGGGAGTTGGCTAAATTAAGGCAACTTAAAATCCTCTCATATTGATGAAGAAATTACCTGTGCATCTCGTATAAAGTAAAATGAGTTAAGCTCCAATGTGAGAATCACACAATGAGAGCAAGAACATAAAGGAGAGAGAAAAGAGATCTCACTGGGTGAAGGAGGGCATAAATGAATTTGTGACATTAGTGAAGCCTAAGTGATGGGTAGACTTAATATGAGAGTGAAAGGGGAATGAGGTAAGGCTTGACCTGAGAAGAGCAATGGGGCGACCTGTGCAAGTACAGACATATGGCAAATGTATTCAGCAGTGGGCCAGGATTTAATTACTCTGGCTGGGGAGAGGGCAGGAGTATAGTCATTGGGCTTCCTTGGGCTCTGTTGAACCCCCAGGAGACCTGGGAGCCCAGTCAAGGACTGCTTTTGAATTTATGGCATGGTTCTCCAGTCTAACACCCTCCTTTTCTTCCCTGTCCCCCAGAAATCCAATTCTACTTTGCAAGTCAGGCTTAAATGCCAGATTAAGTTGTACAGAAGATTGACTAGCAAACGACTTTTGAAAAGCACTCTAATCCAATATTTTCTATAGAAGATAAAGCTAGAAAAGCAGATGGGGCAAGATTAAAATGGGCTTTCAGACTGCCAGGTTAAAATTTTCACTTCTATCCTTAAGGGCCTTGACAGAATAATTTGTATAGGCAATTTAATGAGTTTATAAAGCCAGGTTTTACAAAGATTTATCTTTACGCAGAATGTAGTATTTATTAAAGGGAAAAAATGATAAAAGTCTCTTGGAAAGTCCCAGGTCTGGTATGACCAGGAAAATGTTGCACTTTCAACCAAGACAGGCAGGACACTGGGGGTGGGGGTGGGCAGAGTGGAGAGGAGGTGGGAAGAATGGGAAGGGGGCAGAGGGAGTTTGAGGGCCACGAAGAGGCAAGATAAATGACAACTCAGTTCCAGAGTGAGAAAAGAAAAGGATATCTTTGAAAAAAGTCAGAAAATTGGGAATGGAGCTAAGCTTAAGAATGAAAAAATAAACTCATCGTTTGATATAATTCAGTTTGATCACTATTTACAGTGGTTACTATGTGCCAGGAATTGAGGACAAGCCATTATGTAATAAGTTTGCAGGGCTCTTGCAGCCTTAAAGGACACGGACAACTAAAGAGTTTACAAAGTGAAATACACTGCAGGGCTTAACAACACGCCCCTGGAGCCAGAGTCAGATAAATGAGGGTTTGAACTTTGGGTCCAATAGTTTCCATGTCTGAGACCTCTGGCAATTTTTAACCTGTCAAGGAAAAAACTGCACCAGGCAATGTTAAACAGGCAAGGATGACTTTGTTCGGGAGATGCTATAGCAGGGGAACAAACCCGGGAGGTTGTAAAGGACTGGAAATGGGTTGATGGGAACACACCGCGATGGTAAGGAGGCTGATCATTGGGGTGGGTGCGTGATTTACCGAGGTTGTCATGAGGACAGTTTGTCTCCACCGAGATGGGTGAGGGCTTTATTCACCCTATGAGGTTGTCATTAGGACCACTTGCTTGGAATGTTTTCCTTTTTGGTAATGAGGTCTCCTGGAATCTAAGGGCTGGAAGAGGAGAGGAGGGAGATAAGAAGAGGAGGAGGGAAATTTAGGGCTTCTCAGCACCTAGTCAGCTGAGGTGAGAAGGAAAGGGGAAGGTGACGTTGTGAGAGAGAGAGATTTAGGATACATAGTTAGGGTCTGAAGTTATCTTTTTTCCCCCCAAAGTCGGAGTTGTTTTTCTCTGCAGTTTCACAGCTTGCAAGATTGGTTTGAGGTAGTCAGGACAGGAGGAAGTGGGCAAGGAACAAAGCTGGCAGCTCAGCCAACAGAAGGAAAACAGTCTTTGTCTATACCGTCTCCACATCTCTGAGCTTCTATTTCTTTGTCAGTAAAGTATGTATTTACCTCATAATGATGTTTTGAAGATTAAATGAGGTAGAAAATATGTGTTGAGCATTTAGCCGAGTGCCAGGCATATGGTAAGTATCAGTGGATGTGGTGGCAGTGGAAATGTACTGATGATAATGATGTAGGCACTGGTTCTCAACTGGGCGTGGTTTTGCTCCCCAAGGGACAGTTGAAAGTGTCTGCAGATATTTGATGTTACAGCCAGGGCCATGCTACTGGCGTATAATGGGTAGAGACCACAGAGGCTGCTAAACGTCTCACAATGTTCAGGCCAGCCCTCACCAGAAAGAATTATTCTATCCAAAAGGCCCACACTGCTGTGGTTAAGAAAATTTGATATAGAAGAAATGTTATGACATAGGTTATAAAAGATGCTATAGAAATAAAAATGAGGGAGTAAAAAAAATTTTTTTTAAAAAAACAAAAACGAGGGAGTTTCAGAGGAAAGTGAAGTTAGCATGATAGGAACATCTGGACATATTTTTAAACATACCAATGCCCAGGACCATTGAGTGGGCCTCTGAGGGGGGACAGGTTGGTTGGGCAGAGAAATCAATACTTTTTGAAGTCTTGCAAGAACCTCTCATGGCACTGCAAGTTGAGGCCTCCTGGTCTTGATGAAATACCTTGTAAGGAGCAGGATGTAGAAAAATGAACCTTGAGTTTTTACTCTCCAAAAGCAGCTGGATGTCAAAGGCCCATGGTGAATTTCCAGTGAGGGAAGTCATTCTGTACCATTCACCACTGAGAAATTTGGGGGGAGGAGTGGAAGGATGTAGTGAATCTGACTGACAGCTGTTTCCCAATTTCCCTCCTTCATAGCGCTGGTAGGGTAAGATGGAAGGCGTTCATGGCAAGCCGTTCCTTTTCAGGTGAGGATTTTCAGGCAGATTAGGGTACAGTCTTTTGAGTCACCCGTCTCCAAAAATTGTTAATGCTTTTGTAAAGGGCATTAGAGAAGTATATAGACCTCAAAGGTTTGCAATAGAAAGTAGAGAAGAAAATCAGTAGGAAGATAGCCAAGAACTGAGTGAGACAGGGTGGCAATGACAAGATGGGAGCTCAAGTCTGTGAGACTTTGTGCAGAGGGAGGGCCTCACCATTTGAGTTGTGGATGTGGGAAGAAGAGACCTTTAATGTTTTAAACACATGAAAGTGACATTAATCAAGTGCAATAACATCAAGAATTTCTAAGGACATGCAAGGAGAGAAAATTGCAAAGGTTTTCTTTTTTGAAAATTTATTTTATTTTACATGATGTATTTAGTTTGAATTGTTTTTGCAAAATTGATAATATCAGTGAAGTGGAGATTTCTAAGTTCTTACTACTCAAGGAGGGTCCATGGGCCAGAAGCATCAGTATCACTAGGGAACTTACTAGAAATGCATAACTTTAAGCCCCACCCCAGATTCACAGGTGCATTTTATATACATTAGAATTTGGGAAGCACTGCCATAATTTTGGAGTTGAGGTCTTGGTGGGTAGATGTACATTAAAACCAAGTGATTTTTGGAAACCTTTTACTTCTTTTTCTAAATCCTGGTTAGCTAGAAAACAATTTTAAAAGATTATATTATCTAATAGATATTTTTCCCTTCAAGAATGCAGAAAGAATATGTATTTTCAAGCTCTACTCTATCTCTTAAAGCAAATTTCAATGTAAAAATAGGGTTTGTTCTTGATGAAAAAATTGGATGGAAAATAAGATTCCTAAAGACAAACCATATCATCTGTTAAACTTGAATGATTATATAACTTCCCCTGGATTGATATAAGAACTGGTATCCTTTATCATTTGACCTTATTAAGGTAATAATAATTTCAGTGTAAAACCCACGTTTTTGGAAGTATTTACTATGTATAATCAAAGGTTAAGGTGCTGGATTTATTGGAATTTGCCTGTTATAAACATGTTCTAAAATAGTTTAAACTTCGTATGAAATCATAGAATCTTAACAGTAGAATGGACTTTGTAAGTGATAGAAAATAATCACAGGAATTCTGTAATTCCTCCCTCTGTAATGAATGGGGTCTTGTTTATCAGCGTTACTTAAAATATGGCTGTCAGAATTGAATCAAATACCGGACCCACAGGCACTGATCACTTCCGGTCATCTGGAACCTACACTTTGACTCATGTAGCCTAAAGATTCGTTAGCTTTGTTCTTACTACGTCTTTATAAACATTATTCAGTGTCATTTGTTTAAAATTATATTAATGAAAACCATCAGACATTTTCTCTTGACTTTTTGCCAGGAAGTTTTCTCTACCAATGTACTCTTGTACGATTGATTATTTTAACGTAAAGGCCTAACTGCTACATTGTAGGTTGGTTGGGTTTAGACCAGCTTGTTAGTATTTGTCAAGATAAATTTGAACCTTGATTATGCCACTTCTCATATCAGCTATCCCTCCAAGTTTTGTGCCATCTGCAAATTTTATACACATTTTATATCCTTATTGAGATAATTGACCAAAATGTTCATACCCTAGGGGAGTTTTCTGCTAACATCAAAATAGTCTTCGTCTCTGATTTACCACTGTATTGAACAAAATTAGATGAGTTTAGAAGGCGGCTCTCTGTGAACCTATGTTGGCTCTTTCTGTCCAGTTTGTTTTTCTCTGAATGCAAACATGTTAATTTGATAAGCAACAGGAAAAATATTTTCTAATTAACTTTAAAATGGAAATAAAATATACAGATTTCAAAAAGCAGAAATGTTTTAATGCCTTTGGTCAGAGAGCAGCTCCGTTCCAGTACTCGCCTCTGCTGTTCAGAGTACAAGGTAATGCAGAAAGGATGAAAGGTGGGCAGGTATGGTTACTTTATGGGAGTTGTATTAGTGTCTTGAATTATGTTCATGTTAAATCTCAATCATAACATCATTTTACTGTAAGATTTTTGTATTTAATTAACATCTGATTTTATACATTATAGTATTATTACTTCTAGTAATAATTTTCTAGTGAAAATTATAAAATCCCATAAAGTCATCTGATATATTTAAAATAACAAATCTACATGGGTCAAATTCAATAATATTTCTCTAATGAAAATAAATGGAAGTTTCTTATTATTAAATACTATTATATACTATCTTCGTTTATTAATGTTGCTTTACATCACCAATGTGCCTTTCAGCCAAGGAGTCTGTTAAATTTGAACTGTTTCATTGATGGGCAAACTGGGATATCAGGGGTATAATGACTTTCCTTAAATTGTCTGCCCCATTGATGATGAAGGTAGTCTTTTTATTATCTGTGACCTCTGATATCAAATAGCTAATTCAATTCTTGGCCAGTTTGCTGGTGATCCCTTTAAGAGTTACTAGCTGGAAAATCCATAAAATCTGGGGCCATATGTGTACTGTTTCCCTTTAAATCTCGAGGGTCTAATGTATTGCCTGGCATGTAGTAGTTGTTTAATAAATAATTGTTGAATGAAGTACTAATGCTTTGTAATATATACGATTCTTTCACTTGGGAAATTTATTTGGATTTATTTGCTAAATCCAAATAAATTAACTCTACTGATTCTATCCACTGGCTCCCGTCTTATCTCCTAGGGCGAGCACTCAGCATAAGCCCCTTGCTACATTCATGCTGATCTCGGAGTACATTAACCATTTTACCCCCTCACACCCTCACACGCAAACACGCCCTGCTCAGGCTCACCCTTCTGAAATTGCTCCTGCTTTTCCAGCCACCGTAAATGCATTTCTTTTTACCACATATGCCGAATTCAATGCATACAGAGAAACAAAAGAATACCAGTTAAGTATGTGTGAGGTCACATGGAGCTTTTTCACGTAACTAGTTCTGAAACATAAGGCAGGATACTTGACCTATCTTGTGCCATTTTCCTTAATGTTCAATGAGGACTGTGATAGTATCCACCTCAAAGGAGGTTTTAAAATTAAATGATCAAGGGTGGGCGATGGTGGTGCAGTGGCAGAGTTCTCGCCTGCCATGTTGGAGACCTGGGTTCGATTCTGGTTCCTGCCCGTGCAAAAAAAAAAAAAAAAATTGAATGATCCAATAGTCAACAAAGTAGGCTAGTATTATATTTCTGCTATGTTTAAGACTGTTTATATGCTCCTCTATGCTAGGCAATCAAGCCTACCTTCCTGCCTCCACTCTCATCCACTCTGCATCTTTTAGGGTTCTCCAGAGAATCAAAACCAACAGGACATATGTGGGTATATATTAAGAGATTCATTGTAAGGAATTGGCTTATGCAATTGTGAGGGCCAGCAAGTCCGAATTCCATTGGGCAGGTTGTAGACTGGAAATTCTGGTAAAGGTGATGTTTAAGTCTTAAGTTCAAATTCCTTAGCAGAAGCTGGCAGGCTGGGAATTCCAGTAAGAATTGACATAGAAATTATGAGGCAAACATCTCTGGAACTCTCTGTCCCTGATGTTAAGACTACCCATTGGATGAAGGCCAACCCAATCAATTTAGCCTCATTTTTGCTAATTATATCTTCAGCAATGCCATTTACAAATACGTTCATGTTCATATGACTCAGGGTTAGGACTTGATCACGTCTATTTGGAGAACACAATTCAATCCAGGATACCATGGAATTCCCACCCCTGTCCTTTCCCAGGCAGCTTGATAAAAGTTACCAATATTCCCCTGATTTTGAAATCAGACGACCTTTCTCAGAATTGACTCTTTTCAATCATTCTACTCCATAAACAGTTTTAAAGATCTCACCGACTTTGTAAAAGCTCTCTCCTCTGGCTTCATGCCTCACTCCAGGACTTCTTTCTATCACTTTATACTTAGTTCCTATTTTTGAGGCTTCTATTTCTACTTTCAAGAGTCTCAACATTTTGTGGCCCGTCTTAGTTTGCCACTGCCACTATGGCAGATTCCACAAACTTGTTGGCTTAAACAAGAAGAATTTATTGTCCCCAGTTTTGGAGGCTGGAAGTCCAACATCAAGGTATTTCCAGGTCATGCTTTCTGCATAGTGTCCTGTGCTGCCTTGCCATCAATCTTCAGGGTTCTTTGGCTTGTAGATGCATCTCTGCCTCCATTACATGGCACATTCTCTCTCCTCTGGTTCTACTTCTAAGTCCATTTTCCTTTACTTATAGGACTTCAGACATATTGGACTAAGGCCTACCTGATTTATTTTGGCCTTCTCCAAATAGGATCTTCAATGGTCCTATTTACAAATGAGCTCACACCTACATGATCAGAGGTTAGGGCTTGAACATGTCTTCATGGGTGATGTGACTCAATCTAACATAGGCATCCAGTTACAGGAAATAAAGTTAGCTATATTTTCTTCTTATTGCTTTTATTGTTCCCTCTTCTAAAAATCATTCATCATGTCTCATATATTCTTCTATATGTATCCCCTTCTCTTCTTCTCTACTGACATTTGCTTTAATCAGACCATCAGTTGCCTGTATTTGAAAAGATCTGTCCAATTGATCTTAGTTCTATATTCTTCATGCAAAAGAGCCAGATTGAGAGTTTTCTAAATCATAGCTCTGATTTTGTGTCCTTCTCCTGAAAACAAATTTCAATCCTTTCCAGTTGTCAACTAGCTTTTACTTTGTTCACTTTATTCACTCCTTCTCTCCTTCAGAATCCCCAAACGTCATTTCCCATTCTGGGCCTTTCTCTCATGTTCAAGTGCTGCAACTCTGCTCCCATGTATTTTCTACACGATTTTTTTTTTTTTTTGTAAACCTATGACTTCTCTAATTTAAGAAAAAATTAAAAACTACTTCTTCCTGAGACATTTCCTAAATCTTTTCTGAGTATGACCTGTATAACTCTTTGTTTCATTCTCCCTTACGACATATAGTAGTTATATATCAGCATAGGTTATAGCTGACCTTGTGCATATTTATTTACCCAGCTAGAGGTAACCTCCTTGATAATAGAAACTACACCTACTAAGACATGTATATATCATCTGTATACTTAGCATACTATATGGAAGAAAACAGTGCTCAATTATAGGGACATAAGAACTATATTTCCATGGTTTCCAGGCTTCATGAGGGCAATATTATGAGCCTTAGAATGCAAGAATCATGTCTTATGTCATCTCGCTATATATATCTGGAGATGCAATTAGAGTTTATATATGTGTGTATGCATGTAATTGTGAACATGAATGGACACAATGATGCTGGATAGATGTGTTTTAATTGTTGACCACTGAGTTCTTCAGAGTATGTATATTGATTTTTCAGTTCCAGACTAGTGTTGGTGTGTATGTGGGAAGCAGAGGTACCATGGGGGATTGCAGGAGGATTTAATTGCTCAAAGAATGAACCTCAGAGGGGTTCTACAGCAGTCAATTTTTGCTTAATTATGCCATGGTAATAGCACCTCAAATCTCCATTTGCGCAACAACAAGTGTGGTTTAGCTGTGCCTCTACTTCATTCCTGCTTGATTTCTTCCAGGCTTATTGTGGAGAAAATAGATCAGTGAAATACCATACACTATCTCTTAAATCTTCTACTTAGACCTGGCATTTGTCACTACTCTCACACCCCACAGGCCACAGAATGTCCCATGGCTATGCCTGAAGTCAGTGAGATAGGAATTATGCTCCCCCCCACAGGGATAACCTTTTAACAATAGCTTAGTTTTGAGGAAAACATATAAAATAGGAGAATTAAGGCAGAGAACTCCTAAGTCCCATTGCTTCCAGCCCAGCACTTACCTTTCTATGCTTTCTCCTATGTGCTTCTCACTTATGCTATTGCCATAAACCCCCCATTCAGTCTTGATCTCTCAGATACTCAAGATTCACTTATACAAGCCAGCCCATCAAAGAGGGGGAGAACAGTTCTTGAATGTGCTCAGAATACTGGTCCTTGCTCTACAGTACAGATCATGTCCTTTGCAGTTAAGGAGAAAGATTGATATAAACCAGAGGCACCAGGCTTCCTAATATAATCACCTTTACCGTGAAGAAACAAATGTTTTCATAAAACCAGGGGCATTTTACAATCTTAGATGTAGAGAGCAGATTTCTTGGAAAGAAGTAAAAACATTTTGTTGAATTAGAACCTTGTTTCTTTGATATTGTTTTAATTTTATTCATTTGTTCAGTCATTCATTTAACAGTTAATTGAGCATCTTCCCTGTGTTTCATTCTGTGTTCATGTATGAAAGATACCAAATAAAAGAACAGCTTAGAGCTACTGTGGGCTTAGCTTGTGTCGGGCCCTGTGATAAATGCATTACAAAATGCATCATTTCATTTAATTTTTACAAAAACTCTAAAAAGGAGATACTTTCATTGTGTAGGGAAAGAAAAAGGCTTAGAGAGGTTCTGTCACTTGCCTGTGACCTTCTACCTGCAGTCAGTGGGATGGGAGCACGGCTCTGCCTTCTGAGCCCACACTGTCAGGCACTAAGTGTACATAGTTTTTGCTCCCTTAAAAACCTTATTTTCTAATTGGCAGATGAGTGAAACTAGCAGTTGCTAAAAATCTAGGTGAAATATAATATAGAAAGCATAATATTATAGTATTTGTAAACTGAGTGCCATAGGAGAACAGAGAAAAGTAGGAGTATTTAATTTCAACAGGGGACAGAACAGGAACAACTTCACTGAGAAGGCAATGACCCACCCAGGCATGAAGGATGAGTAGGAGTTTGTAAAGAACGAGTAGAAGTTTAACAGGCAGGTGGCTGCTTAGGCCTGAAGACTGAGAGATGTGGCCATAAAGAGAACATATGGCACAGGTCTGAGTGACACTACATGAAAAGGCCACCTGGTAAGGCTGGAAGGAAAGCTGGGATCACAAAGGTCCTTAGACACTCTAGTGGTAGAATTTTGACACTTTTTTGCAGATCTCTAGGGAGCTATTTCTCCCTAACTCAGTATTTTTAGGAGCATTTTAGGGAATGTGGAATGACAGCTTTAAGGATGGCTTTAAAGCACCACTTTCAATTTTTTTTTGATCAAAACATAATACCTCTGAAGACAAACTCCATAATGCTTAAGGCCAATTCAGTCTCTGAAGTTCAAATGAGCATAAACGCAATTAGCCAGTTGCTCCATTAAAATGAGAGTGGATCAGTCTAATGCAGCTTGTAATTAGCCAATTGTATGTAAATCTTGTTCGCCTGAAAATCACTGAACTTATATAAAGGGGCAGTCCTTTCAACATATTGATCACAAATACTGACCCTTCCTTTTCAACATGTTGTTATATGATTTTTGAACTCACAATATAATAGTATAACACCAAAACTTTTCAATTGAATTAAATTTTATCGAATGTTTTGGGAATAATTCTAGGAATCTATGCACGATACTGCCTATTCTATATACCATATTTCTCTCTGGTTTCATTGCCTCTGTGCTTTATATATAGTCACGGTTTTTATGACAGATTTTACGTAACATCTGAGTTGTTTATTGGTTAAATGTTTTATAGCAGGTAAAATGCTGAATTTAAAAAAGTGAATTGGTAAATTAAAGTTGGACTTCATGAATATTTCTAGTTTCTGTGTGAGAATTGATGAGTTTGTTGATGATTCTTTGTATTTTCCATTTGGAAGCATTTTATTTAGTGTCATTAGGTTACCATATAAAATATAAAAGGCTAGAAAAATTAATACCACGTCTCTCTCAATTTTGGTGATGGGGTGAGAAGGTAAAATCTAAATCTCAGCCTTCAAGGTCAAAAAGAGATTTCTTGCCTGATTCAATTACTGCTCAATTTGATAGCAGTAAAGGAGTTAAGAGCACCTCTCCTATAATTTGGCTAGACTTTCATTATAAAAATAGAACGCATTAACAGGAAACCATTAAACACAATTTACGTGTGAATGGCCCTCTAGGTGGAAGCTTTGTTTCTGCCATTTACAGGAGAAAGTAAAGGTTACTGTTTCACATTAATTACCAGTCGCTGCAGACAACATACTTTTATTAACTCAGTGATCAAAGCATTCGTATTCATATTTTAAGAATGACATAAATTCATTCTTTTCAATATTAATCCGCGGCCCACACAATTACCGCCCTGACATTTAATGGAGTAATAAATTGGCTTTAGTGTTTGTTGGCTTTTTGGTCTTCCTGCTTTGCTGTATTGTATAATGTGGTTTGGATTTTCAACTGACTGGAGGAAAAAAATGTTCCAATTTCACTTAGTGAATGTGGCCCATTTATTTTCATTTCCTTTGTACCCCTAAAAAGAAAAATGGATGTGTACTCAGAGTATCAATTCAGAACAATGTTAATAAGACACAAAATGCAAACTGGGAATTTGGTTTAAAATTTCTATTTGTCGTCTCAGTTTCCATTTATGTTTCTTCGATCCACAACAGTACTGATGTGGTTGTAGCTGTGTAATTGTAATTAAGAGACCTGGTTTAAGTCTAGGGCCTGCTTCCCCTTCTCTCTTTCTGAAACTTTGGGGGTCAGTTCCCCTAACTTCTCCACGTCTCACTCGTGGAGTGTTGGGGGGGGTTACTAATAACTACTTTTGTAGTCATTGTGAGAGAGAAATAAAACAACAAGTATTCAACGATATTATTTATTGAGGCTAAATTGTACCAGATACCCATCTAGGCACAAATCACATCAGCAAACAAAGTGTATACAACTCCTACCTTTCCCAGAGCTTATGGTCTATAAGAAAAGCCAAATGTAATCTTATAGTATGCAAGAGCTGCTTACTATTTCCAGACCTTAACAACCTATGATTATAAAACAAGACTATATTTCTTTTCTTTCTTTCTTTCTTTTTTTTTTTTTTCTGGCATGGGCAGGCTCCAGGAATCGAACTCAGTCTTTGGCATGGCAGGCGAGAATTCTGCCACTGAGCCACCATTGCACCACCCAAAACAAGACTATATTTCTTTTAAATAGCCAAATTTTGATAACATAAAAGACCGTAGCTTCTCCTCAAAGCATCCTCAGAGTCCCCAGGCTAAGATAAGCTTTGAGTATACAGCCATCTTGGCTCAAGTTTTCTCCATTTATGTCCCACCATACTATCAGTGAGTTATGTGGCTGAACCCATGCATGGCACAGACCTGCCCCTGTCCTATGAGTCCATCCCTTCTTACATCAATATTCCAGCCACAGGGAAAGCAGAATCCATATTGTAGCATTGCCCTAGAGGCAGGAAAAATTTACCTCCAAGTCTTCATGAGGCCCATCTCCCTAGTTCTTATTTCCCATCCTTTAAATTGATTTTTAATTTTTTTGTTGGTATGAATGACTGTGGGAAGTCTCACTGGTCTCAGAGAGAAAAACCACACTTACCACCTCCTGTTCCTGACAAAACAATTTGCAGGATATTACAATACGTCCTCTATTGTTCACTCTTGACTAACGCTGTCTGAGGACTACCTATTTCCTGGTTCACATTCTCTTTAGAATTTTTCTTCCACTGTGAAGTAAAGACTATGCCTTCCCTCAGTCCTCACTCCAGCTTCTGATCTTTTGAAGCCAACTACTTAATGTTCTGGAACTCTAACCTCACCATCATAGTTTCAAATAACTGGGGTCAAGGTTTGGTTATAGCTCAACCTCAAGATGATAGCCACAGATGATCTAGTCCCTCTTACACGTGTGCAGGAAAGAGTGTGCTCTTACCATATTCAATAATTTTTACTTTTTTTAAAAATAAGTTTGAGATCTTAGACTCCAGTTTCAAGGGATTGTTGCTGTTTTATAATGGAAAGAGACACCATTTGGATACAATAATTAACCAAGAGGTGTGCTTCATTTCTTCAAGGATTTTTGGTCTGATGTTAATTTACCCAAGTAGAGCACAAAGCTTAGAGCAGTGAAACTGAGTAAGATACGACAAGGGGAAGCAGGCGCTGTATTGATATTTGTACGTGAGCAATAAAAGCACCAAAATTGTTGTTTTCAAATATGAAGAGCAGCTTTTGCAAAAAATATGAGAGGATAGAAAATTTGCAAAAAGAGTCACTTTAAGCTGTGATGAGAATGACAGTGAAGCCTTTCAAATAGGTCCTCCACGTTTTGCACAAAGCAGAGCATCTTGAGGGAGTCCACTTCTCACTTAAGGGTTTTTTTCTTTAGGGTGATAATAGACAATTGGGATTTTGAGTGTTTTTGGATAGAGTCCTTATTTTCAGCAGTGCTCACACTGCTAATATTTTATTATGAAGATTTGAAAGGTTATAATGTATGATTTTCAAATAACTTTATTTTCCCTCATAATAACAACAAAATAGTTTTTAAGACCAGTCTGCACCCAACTGGCTGAATTAACAAAAAATGAGCAAAATGCTAAAATAATAGTATTTTAGTAACCCAGGAGCAACTAAGTCAGTGAGTGGCAGTTTATCTTCAGGAGCAAATTCAATATAATGGTCGCCTTCAAACTAGCTACCAGGTCATCTAACAATTGTTTAAAAATATTGGTGATTGAAGAGAATTTAAAATTCCAGAGTAATGCACTGAATCAAAGCATGTACATGATGCCTTAGATATATTTTTAAACAAGTGAAAGCATCAGAGAAATGTTCATTTTTTCTATTCTCCTCTTGAATTTAGTGAACTTTAAATATCCTATTTGTACAACTGCGGCAGGTTGAACCATGTACCCCACCCAGACATGTTCTTAATCCTAATCTGTATCACTGTGGGTGTGGACTCATTTGTAAATAGAATCCTTTGGGGATATATTATTAGGTAAGGTGTGGAATCATTTGTGAATAATTTAAGGGTGGGCCTTAATCGATATGACTGGAGTCCTTATTTGGAAGAGGAAATGCAGACTCAGGGGAGCCTGATGCTAGAGGTCAGCAGAAACTTGGAGAGAGAGATCATCTTATGATGAAGGCAGAAGTACAGCCAGGCAACCCCAAAGAGTGCAGCAAGCCAGCACCAGACCTCTACAGACTTCAGGGAGAAAGAATAACCTGCTGATGATTTTATTTTGGACCTTTAGCCTCCAAACCTAAGGGATATGAAATGCTTATTGTTTAAGCCAGACCACTAGGTAGTATTTGTCATAGCAGCCTGACAAGCTAAGCATACCCCAAACCAAAATTTGTTGGCATTAGAAGAGATATTTTAGCATGATTTACAAAGGAAGTCTATTTTCAAAAAAAAAAAAATTTTTTTGGTTCACATCTTGCCTTGATTTTGAACTTTGAGCCTCTGAACTGTGAGACAATAAATTCCTGTTGTTAAACCAACCAGTCTGCGCTATTTATAATAGCTGCCCTGGCAAACTAAGACAAGTACAAATGTATGGTTGATGCTGATACATATTTTAAGTGAATTAAAATTTTATCCAAGATATTGCAAGTGGTGAAGAATAAATGAGAGAGTTAACAGAGGTTATCAAAATTTTAGACAAACCAGGCCCCATGGGGAACTGTAAAGAAGAAAAAGATAAAATAGCCAAAGAGCCTCCTAATATTATTTTATGAAAATGAACAAACCTTTGAGTTATCCTTTGCTATCCTACAAAATAAACAACAAACTTCTTAACATCCATTTTAAACCTTTTACTGTCTCATCCCAATCTGCCTTTTAGAGTCACCTAAATTTTGCTTAGCTTTAGCCATGTCTGGCAGCTTCTAATCCTTGAACTCCTCTGTATGTTTACTCCCTCTTCGTCAGCTTTCAACATTCTGCTTATTCAAGCCTCCTACTCAAATGTTATCACTTTAGGAAGAAATAATCTTTCCACCCCATCTGGTGCCCTTGACTCGTACTTCCATTAAATATTCACTACATCTTCCCATTTGATTACTGTTCAGTCTTTACTGTCTTACAGTCTTTTATAAGCTTCTTGCTTACTAAATTGTTAGCTACCACAGGACAGAGACCATGTTTTATGCCTCTATTTAATCCTTTTAATATTTCATGGAAGACAGAGGCTCCACAGCCAGATAAGGTAGGATTTTGAACCTCATTCTCAAGTGTTATGACCCAGAGCAAGCCACTCAACCTTTCTGACTCTGTTTGCCCCTCTATAAAATGAGGGAAATGACCTACCACTCAGGCTTTCTGTAGGAACCAAATAAGACACCATGTAAAGCACTTGGCATAACAGCTGACCCAGAGTCGAGGTTTAAGAAAAGATGAGCACTTTCCTTGAAGGGAGAGACACAGGAAAGGGAGAACATTTCTAAGTCCATTCAATGGTGATGAAAGTGGAAATGGGTAGTGGCGGGGGTTTAAGGGGCAGGGCTAATTAGCAAACTGACTAGTTTGGGGAAAATCTCCACCAAATGACACACCTGAGTGCTTTTCATATGGCCACAAACATAGTCTGATTCACTCTGTGTCTCATAGTGGGGAGGAAGGGCTTGATCTTTACAAAATTTAATTTGCTGTATTTATTTTTATAATTTTTATAATGAAATATAAGATTTTTAAAATTTTATTCATGGCTTTTAAAAAGGCACATTAGAGTCTTATAGAGGAAGAAAAAAATGAATGAGAAACTGGGGTGGTAAGAGATTAGTAAACAAGGAGAAAATAATATTCTAAAAGGCAAAAGCAGCCTTGAAGGAATTGCATGTGAGGCCAGGAGACAGATTTCCATATAAATCACCAACATACCCAACATCCAAGAATGGGGAGTATGCAGTATTGATGTGCAATCTCTGTTCCGAATAAGATCTGAATAAGGACGATACAGACAGCAGGTACACAAATCTGAGCCTAAATTCTGTTTACCCCAAGTTTCAAACATAGTTACAAGCCTAGAAATGCAAGCTCACTAGAGGACCTGTGGAGTGAGAAAACTCCACAGTTTGAGAAAACTCCTGGGTTATGACTTACTCTAAAGTAAAAGAGATTGTCATATATGGACCAGAGTCCATGGGTCCAGGTTAGGGGTGAGCTTCATGATTTAAACACAGCTCTGCAACTGTTACTCAGACTGCCTTGAGATTCAGTTCCCTGTGGGGTCATACCTGACTCCCAGTATAGTGCAATAAAAGGAGTATGTCAGTCCTGGAATGAGTTGTTTCATTAAAATGGCCATGGGACATTAAGTGTAAAGACATCCTCAGCACTGGTGGCAGCAACCGTGGTCAGAGCTCGTTCTCCTGGCATGGACCATACCACCTTCAGACAGGAGGGATGCCAGGTGAAAGAGCAGCACTCTTTGCAGATACCTATAATTGACCTGCTGATTTTGACATTGGATACTGAAGTGAATATCCCCACTGCAGGCCTCAGCGAGAGAGGAGACAGTACCTGACACCAGGTAACAGCAAAGAAGAGTTGGTCACAGAACCACAGGGACAGAATCTCACTGGAGCTTTATTTTGTTGTGGGCGTTGGATTGGGTTCTGAAGGGAGCAGAGAGCAGAAGGAGAGAGAAGGGTGGAGACAGCCATGAGAGAGAGGGAGAATGGCTGATCTGACTGGAGAACACAAGACAAAACTCTTAACAGGAACGGGTAGTCATGTGCAAACATTCGAGGAAGAAATTTATATTCCCACAGGAAAATTTAATCAACAAGTAACTCTTAACAGGTGGATACTCTATTGTAAGAGGCCTTGGAAAGAGTAGATGCTCAGTGTTTGACCTGTGAATGTAGTCGAATGGAAAGCCTAGGTCACATGTTCACACCATTATAAAATGTTTAGCTTGTTTATTCATCCATCGTTTGGCTGATGAGCTATTTATTCATCATTATTGTCTGAAGCTTAAACAGAAGTCTATCATTGTTTCTTAAACATCTTGCTCCAAATCAGGTTTCTGAGGTACACTTGCAGAAAATAAACCATTTATTTGGCCGTCTGGCAACAAATTCCAATTAGTTGACAACCATTCATCTGATTTGTCTCTTTAGCAGAATTGTAGCATGTCTGGATAAAACCTATAGTTATTTTAGAATGGATTTGTGAAAAGGTTCTAAATGGCTCCTCCAATGGTGAGGCTTCATAGGTTCATTCTTAAAACAAAATTGAAATTACATTTACAGCATGTTTTATGTAAATCTGTAAAGCGCTGATTTGTCTTCCCACAAAGACATTATCTTTGAACCTCCATTATCAGGTTAGGAAGTATGGGATTCCACATTATCTTTGATTACAGTTGCCAAATACCACTGTGTGTAATTTAGATCCCTATAATGTGGATTGTATGTGTGTGTGTTTTAACCGTAACACAATATTTAAAAAAAAAAAAAACAGGATAAAATAAAGCAGCATATATATTTGTTTTGCAATATAAGAAAGAAAAATCGCTTTTAGCCTTTGGTTTAAGCTGCTTGCATAAGTAGGCACTAGGACAAATGATAGACTGTAAGTAGAATAATAATATATAAATGGCAGGCATGATAGAAACCATTTGAACAACATACCTTGACTATGCTGTAATTCAACCCTCCGGGTCTGTGTCACAAGACTTTATAATGAGCTTAACCATGTTAAATGGCCTGCTCCTAAAAACTTGAAATAATAAAGCCTCTAGGTGGGAGCTGAATTTTGTGCTCTAATATATTGTGTTATGGTAGCGTCTTCTCTCTTTGTATTTTAACTTAAATTTCTTTAGATATTTTTATTAAAAAGACAAATATCTTGGATAACATAAGTTTGTAGGTCACACATCCATCTGAAGCTGTCATTTATCCAAATTACAAAGCCATCATGTGTAATTTGTCTCAATTACCAATTTTATAGTTTGCAATTAACTTTATCATTAATTGATTCTCTATGTAATAAATGCCTGAGGAAATGAAATGAACGTGATGTGATTTTTTCTCAAAGAGAAAAATTTTAAGTTGAGGTTTAAGCAAAACCTGCATTACTTTAGAAGAACAAATGTTTTACCTGCCAAAAATGTCACCAAGTAATTGATGGGAATTTGTATCAACTCTTCCCAAAGAATGAAAATTATAAAGATAATTTTAGTATTGTTTTACTTTTTAATTTTTTTCTTGTTAGAAATGCAATTTTACCTAATATTTTTAACATTAATGTCTAGGTCTTGATATACTACTCTCCCTAAAAGATGTAATTAAATGTGCTTTCATAAGGAAATCTATTACAGTAACAGTTTGAGGAAGCCTGTATAAATTTGTAAAGGATTAATTTTATATTATATCTGAGTCATTCACTAATGCAAATGCTAATTTGAAATCTTGGCTTGTTGTTGAATGAATATATTTCATTCTAGCAATTTGCATTATGCTCTTTAGTGGTGGAGAAAACTCTTCAGTTTAAAGATCTCATTATATTTATGAATATATGGGAAGGATGAGTAAAATGAAATTAGAAAACAATGCCAGCAAGTTAGCATATGTATTTGAATATGACTATTTGGAATCCGAAAGTAATTCTGTGTCCTCTGGTTGATGTTAAGTGTAGAATTTTAGGGTGTGATCTGTGTTTTTATATTGGAGAGTGGATTCAAAGAGAGGAAAGAACTTACATAGTTTGGATGGGGTGAGGCGCTTCGGTCCTTTCCTGTAAATGATTTTACCCAATCATTGCCCCTCTACCCAGTCTTGGTTTCTTGTTTTTGCTGAGCCCATGTTGGTTCTGGTCTCTGGTAAACTTGAGTAGGGTGGGCAGCGGTGAAGATGGGAGACTTGAAACGCGTTTATGTACAGAGAGAAGAATGTATAGATGTTGTCCCCGCAGCAGTTGGCTTATATCTCTTGGTATCTTTGGATAATGATTCCCACATCCTGTGCTGGTCAGTGATGCTGCATTCATGACTGAAAGGTTAGGATAATAGTTTTCATAAAACTAAATATGCTAAAGGATTGTCCTTGATTCTGAGATTATAAAATTCTCCCTTATTTGAGTTAAAAAATGGATTTTTTTAGGGCTGGCAATGGTGGCTCAGTGGCAGAGTTCTCACCTGCCATGCTGGAGACCTGGGTTCGTTTCCTGGTGCCTACCCATGTATAAAAAAAAAAAAGGATTTTTTAAAAAATGATGTGTTAATGGAGGAAATGTTTTATGTTTTGTTTGTGTTGTTTTATGTCCCTCTGAGGAAAACTATAAAATGGAAATGCTACTTTGGTCTCCAAGATGTTTTGTTTTTTTTTTAATTTTAATTTTATTAGTCGATGAAATCCAATAGTCTTGGAAACAATGAACTAGAAAATGCAGACAAAAGGACACAAACTGAGCTAGGTAAATAGGTTTATTAGTAAACCCATATTGCTGGCTAACCTCACTTTTAGCAGACATAGAGACCCACCGCCTGGCAGTCAGGAGATGGATTTGATTTTGCTTTGGGTTTTTCCATTCACATAGTCCTTACTTTTTACCTCAATTATCCCTCCTCTTTCCATACTGCTCAGTCAACTTCCCTCTGGAGCGCCACAGCTCAGCTATAAAGCATAATTTAGCTCACCTGTGGGAATGTCCCCTTATCCCATCCTCTTGACCTCACTCTTTTTTTTTCCATACAGTGTAGTATAGCCATCTCATATACTCTTACTTAAAACCACAAGTTTCAGTTCTCTGTGTCTGCAAACCCATAATAAACACAATTCTTGCTTCTGATCAGGGATTTGGAAACAAATATATAGGGAAGCAATTTCACAGCTTTGGCAAAATATAGCGTTCTGGTAAAACTCAATGCTTTAAAAATCCTTTACTGAAGTCTCATAACCACATCAGCTAACAGGAGCACAAAGCTACTTTGAGTTGAAGAAGGGCCAAAAGGCAGATTTTAAACTCCTACTTTCTCCTTTTCATTTTCTGGACTGTAGCTAGCGCCTTTTTTCAATGTTTTGTGCTTGAATATATTCTTTATTACCCCCCTTACTGTCTGGGTTCTCTTTTGTATTAGCCAGTCCTCTGTCTGCTTGTCCCAAACTGAGACTTCCTGCTCCCCTCACTCCTAGGAATGCATTTCAGCACTTGCCGAAAGCCTCTGGCAGCTTGCATAAAAGCAAATATTCATCAGGTGCATTCTTCAGTGTTCAGGCTTGCGGGGCAAGGGACCCAGTGGCACTTGTAATCTGAGCTGCTACAAGTAGCTCACCATAAAAGCCTTCCTCTGAGGGATGAGCTGCTGCTGCTGCTGGAGGAACACCAGCTGTCTGTGTAGAGTTGGTATTCCTTTTAAGAAGTAGCTCATTTCCCTGTCCAGGGCTCAGAATGCTTAATGAAGTAAGGAGCTCCATCCGTGGCATTACAGAACAATGGTGTTTTGTTTTTTTTTTTATAAACTTTTTTATTAATTAAAAAACTTAACAAAAGAACATTAAGATATCATTCCATTCTACATATACAATCAGTAATTCTTAATATTATCACATAGTTGCATATTCATCATTTCTTAGAACATTTGCATCGATTTAGAAAAAGAAATAAAAAGACATCAGAAAAAGAAATAAAACGATAATAGAG
>PVIY010024856.1:0-37482 GCA_004026745.1 Myrmecophaga tridactyla
CCATTCTGCAGTCGTTTCCCCAGTTCCAGAATGCATAATTGGAATTGATATACTCAGCACCTGAGTATATCAATTGGCTGTCTAACTCATGGAGTGAAGGCTATTATGCTAGGAAAGTCCAAGTGGAAGCCATTAGAACTGCCCTTTACTAGCAAAATAGTAAATCAGAAGCAATACCATATTCCTGGAGGGACTGCAGAGATTAGTGCCATTCTTAAGGACTTGAAGGATGCAGGGGTGGTCATTCTCACCATATCCCCATTCAAATCTCCTATTTGACCTGTGCAGAAAACAGATGGTCTTGGACAATGACAGTGCATTATCATAAACTTAACCAGGTGGTGACTCCAATTGCAGCTGCTGTTCCAGATGTGGTATCATTGCTTGAGCAAATCAACAGATGCCCTGCTACTGGTATGCAACTGTTGATTTGGCAAATGCTGTTTCTTACATAGCTGTCAGTAAGGACAAGCAGAAACAGTTTGGGTTCAGCTGGAAAGGCCAACAGTATACCTTTACTGTCCTACCTCAGGGGTATAATAATGCTCCATCCCTATTTCATAATCTTGTCCGCAGAGAACATGATCATTTCTCCCTCCCACAAGACATCACATGGGTCCATTATGTTAATAGTATCATGTTGACTGGACCTAGTGAATAAGAAGTAGCAACTACTCTAAACCTATTGGTAAGGCATTTGCAGGTCAGGGGATGGAATGTGAATCCAACAAAAATATGGAGGCCTTCCATCTCAGTAAAATTCCTAGGTGTCCAGTGGTGTGGAGCATGCCAAGATATCCCTTCTAAGCTGAAGGATAAGCTGTTGAATCTGGTCCTTCCTACAACCAAAAAAGGCATAATGCCTTATTAGCCTCTTTGGATTTTGGAGACAGCATGTTTCTTATTTGGATGTGCTACTCCAGCCCATTTATTGAGTATGCCAGTTGGAATTTGTGGTGGACCCCATAAAAGCTATGTCCTTTAATCTTCATTCATTATTTCTAGCTGGAAGTTTTTATTATTATTATTATTATTATTATTATTATTATTATCAGCGTTTATTTTTTCTAACATATGCAATTATGACTGAAAATTCTCTCTAAACCTGGCTCTTGCATGTTTTAGTTTACCAGGATTTCTGTGTTGAATACTGTAGGCTGGTTGGCTTAAACAACAAGAATTTATTGTTTTGCAGTTCTGGAGGCTAGAAGTATGAAATCAAGGTACTGGCAGGGCCGTACTTCCCCAGAAGTCTGGTTTTCTGATGGAGGTTTGTGTGCGTCTGTCACACAGTGATTTGTCTTCTTTGGTATCCTTCTGTGGCTTCTACTTTCATGTCCAAATTTCCTTTGCCTATAAGGACTCCAGTCATATAGGATTAGTGCCACCCTGATTTAATCTGGCCTCATCTTAATTGGCTGGGAACTTTTTTATTGTTCCCATGGAGATGTGATCTACCCAATTTTGGATGGAAACTTTTGATTAGATTGCTTCCAAGAAGATATGCTCCACCTATTCCAGATGGGTCTTGATTAGTTTACTAGAATCCTTTAAGAAGGAAAACACCCCTGGAGGAACTTCTTCAGAGAGCCATGAGAATCATGAGAGCCCATGCAGCCAGAGACCTTTGGAGATGTAGAAGGAATATGCCCTGGGGAGCTTCATGAAACAAGAAGACTGGAGAGAAAGCTAGCAGATATCACCATGTTTGCCACGTGCCTTTCCAATTGAGAGAGAAATCCTGAACTTCATTAGCCTTTCTTGAGGGAACGTAACCTCTTGTTGGGGCCTTAATATGGACATTTTCATAGGCTTGCTTTAATCGGGGCATTTTCATGGCCTTAGAACTGTAAACTTGCAACTTAGTAAATTCCCTCTTTTTAAAAGCTGTTCTGTTTCTAGTATATTGCATTCCAGCAGCTGGCTAACTAGAAAACTGAGTGACCAGAAAAGCTGCTAATTTTGAGTGGGGACTAAAACAAGAGTAGACTCTGTGGCAGGTTCAGGCTGCTATGCAAGCTGCTCTGCCACTTGGGCCATATGATCCAGCAGATGCCATGGTGTTGGAAGTGTCCGTGGCAAATAAAGATGCTGTCTGGAGCCTTTGGCAGGCCCCTATGGGAGAATCACAATGCAGATCCTTAGAATTTTGGACTAAAGCCTTAGCATCTGCTGCAGATAATTAACTCTCCTCTTGAGAAACAGTTTTTGGCCCACTACTGGGCCTTACTATAAACTGAATGCTTAACCATGGGCCACCAAGTTACCATGAGATTTGAGTTGCCTATCATGAGCTAGGTGTCATCTGACTCACCAAGCCATAAAGTTGGGCATGCACAGCAGCACTCCATCAGGAAATGGAAATGCATATATAAGTGATAGGACTTCAATAGGACCTAAGGCACAAGTAAGTTCCATGAGGAAGTGGTCCAAATGTCCATGGACCCCATTTCTGCCACATTAGCTTCTCTTTCCCAGAGCAGAGCTATGGCCTCTTGGGGAGTTCTTTATAGTTGGTTGACTGAGGAAGCAAAAACTCAGGCTGGGTTTACAGATGGTTATGCATAATAGTCAGGTACCACCTAGAAGTGGACCACTGCAGCACTACAATCACTTTTTGGGATGTCCCTGGAAGACAGTGGTGAGGAAATCCTCCCAGTGGGTGGAACTTTGAGAAGTACACCATGTTGTTCATTTTTCTTGGAAGGAGAACTGGTCAGAGGTGCATTTGTATACTTACTCATGGGATGTTGCTAATGGTTTGCCTGGATAGTCAGAAACTTGGAAGGAGCATGATTGGAAAATCTGGGGAAAGAAGTCTGGAGAAGAGGTATGTGGCTAGAACTTTCTGAGTGGGTAAATAATATGAATATATTTGTGTTGGATGGGAATGTTTACCAGGGGATAACTACAGCAGAGAAAGGTTTTAATATTCAAGGTGGATAAGATGATCCGTCCTGTGGATACAAGTCATCCTCTCTCCCCAACCATTCCTGCCATTACCCAATGGGCTCATGAACAAAGTGGGCATGGTGATAGGGATGGAAGTTATGTATGGACTCAGCAACATGGACTTCTACTCACCAAGATCAACCTGGCTATAGCCACTGCTGAGTGCTCGATCTGCCATCAGCAGAGACCCATACTCAGTCCCCAATTTGGCACCATTCCCCGAGGTGATCAGCCTGCGGTAGGGTAGCAGGTTGGTTACATTGGGCCACTACCATCATGGAAGAGACAGCGATTTGTTCTAACTGGAATAAACACATACCCTGGACATGGGTTTGTCTTCCCTGCATGTGATGGTTCTGCCAAAACTAACATCCATGGACTTACAGAATATCTTATCAACTGTCATGGTATTCCACACAGCATTGCTTCTGACCAAGGAACCCACTTCACAGCAAATGAAGTGTAGGAATGGGCATAAGCCCATGGAATTCTCTGGTCTTATCATCTTCCCCATCATGCAGTGGCAGCTGAGTTGATAGAATGGTGGAATGGCCTTTTGAAGACCCAATTATGGTGCCAACCAGGTGGCAATACCTTGCAAAGATTGGGTATTTGGTGCTGAAGGAATACAGAATGTGCAACAGGACTGATTGTAAAATTCAAAAATAGATAACACAATAATACCTAATAGCAGCACAATAATATAAGTAGACTGAATGAAGTTGAATGTGAGTATAGTTAAGGAAGATGTCTGGGGGCATGTATGACACCAGAAGGAAAGATAGAGGATAGAGACTGAGATGGTATGACTTAGGAATGCCTAAAGTCAACAATGATGAATTAAATGTACAAACATAAAAATGTTTCTGCATAAGGAAGAACAAATGAATGTTAATGTTACAAGGTTTTGAAAATGGGTTGGTACACAGGAAAAAATACAATCAATCCAAGCTAGGGTATATAGTCAACAGTAACATTGTAATATGTGTCCACTGAAGGTAACAAAGGCATTATGTCAAAACTCAGTGTCAACAAGTGGGGAATATGAGGGAGGGGTAAGGATTCTTTGCAGAAGAAAAGGAAATATCTTCACATAGATTACGGTGGCAGAGGCATGACTATTTAGGTTGGATTGTATTATATGCAAATAAAGCTGTTTAAAATGGAACAGAGAGAAGCAAGTGCTAGAGAAAATGTGGAGAAAGATGTACCTAATCACTGTTGGTAGGAAGCTAAGAGGTGCAGCCCTTCTTGAGGGCAGTGTGTTGGTTCCACAGCAGTCTAGGTGTGGGTTTGCCATATGATCCTGCAACCCCATTGCTAGGTATATACCTGGAGGAATTTAGAGTCTGGACATGAATGGACATTTGCTACTGGTGTTTGTGGTGGTAGTGTTCCTTATTTGCAATGAATGGAGTTGACTTAAGGGTACTGTGGCTGAGGCTTAAAAGGCAAACTGTGGTGTTTACATACAATGGACTATGGAGTGTCTGCAAGAAGGAATAAAGTTGTGAGGCATGCAACTAAGTGAGTCACCTTAAGGACAGTATGTTGAGTGACATGTCAGAAACAAAATGACAACTATTATCATGCCTCATTCATATGGACTAACCTAATACACACACTTGGAGAATCGAAGTTGAGAGCATGGGTTGTCAGATTGGGACCTATTATAAAGGGTCCTAGATTGTAAGGTCTTATAGTAGCCACATATATTCAGGAATTGTAACAGTTATTTGTAGATTCTGAGATACTGAGCTATTTGTGTATAACCTGGTCATTCCCAGAAACTTCAGGTATTTATTGACACTTGAGACTTAGTATTAGAATGCTGAAGCTATGAAAGTCAGCATTACCCTATATAACAATTCTTTAAAAAGTTGAAAAAGTGATCAGACTTTGACTAGAGATATGAATACAGCTGATCCAAATAGGACTAAGGTAAATCAGAATACAGGGTAATGGATGATATCATCCATATTTTAAAACTTCAACTTCTGGGTGAGACTACAGGGAGAGATGTTTATTTGATGCAAAATTTATATTTAAGGTAGTGTATTACCTAATTTAACTTGTATGGTCAGTTTATTTGAACATCATAATTACATGGAATCTTTCTTGAATAGGGCGTGAGATCTTGTTGATTTGTACAGGTTAGTGTGATATCCTGATATATCCCAGAGTAATTTGGACAGAGAATAAAAAAGTATTTGCAATGTTCCCTCAGGGGACTGGAGAGAAAGGAGGAAATATTAAACTTCCCCATCAGCAAATTCCTGATATTGTCACAAGCAGTAGGGACAACAAATTCAATAGGCTGAGCCCTTGATCTTGGGATTTGCCCCTATGAAACTTATTCTAGTAAAGGAGAAACTAAGCCTGCTTATGATTATGCCAATGAGTTACCCACCCCCCCAGAGAACCTCTTTTGTTGCTCAGATGTGGCCTGTGTCTCTTTACCAACTTGCGAGGTGAACTCATTGCCCTCCCCACTCTGTGGGCTATGACTTCCAGAGGTGTAAATCTCCCTGGCAGCATGGGACAGGACTCCCAGTGTGAGCCAGGATCTGGCATCCTGGGATCGAGAAAGCATTCTTGACCAAAAGGGGGAATAGAGAAATGAGACAGAATAAAGTCTCAGTGGCTGAGAGATTTAAAACAGAGTCAAGGGGTTATCCTGGAAGTTATTCTTATGCATTATATAGCTATCTCTTTTTAGTTTATGGTGTATTTGTGTGGTTAGAAGGAAGTATCTGAAACTGTTGAACTGTATTCCCGTAGCCTTGATTCTTGAAAATGATTGTGTAACTATATAGCTTTTACAGTGTGACCACAGATTGTGAAATCCTTGTATCTGATACTCCTTTTATCCAGAATATGGACAGATGAATAAAAAAATAAGGATAAAAATAAATACATAATAGGGATAGGGGTAAAATAAATTGGGTAAATTGAAATACTAGTGGTTAATGAGAGTGAGGGGCTAGGAGTATGAGATATATGAGTTTTTTCTTTATTTATTTTTCTGGAGTGATGCAAATGTCAAAATGATCATGGTGATGAATGTACAATTATGTGATGATACTGTGAGCCTTTTAATGTATACTTTGGATGGACTGCATATGTCTGAAGATTTCTCAGTAAAAATATTTATAAAAAGATGAAGATGAAGAAGTAGCCAACTCAATGGAGAAAATATTTGGAAATCACATATCAGATAAAGGCTTGTCATCCTGTGTACATAAAGAAATTACACAGTGCAGCAACAGAAGAGCAAGCAACTCAATTTTAAAATGAGTAAAGGGTATGAATAGACACTTTTCCAAAAAGAAAACACAAATGACTAAAAAGCACACGAAAAGATGACCATTTTCATTAGCTATAACTGAAATGTAAATAAAGACAACAATGAGATATTACCTCACACCTATAAGAATGGCTGCTATTAAGCAAATGTAAAACTACAAATGTTGGAGAAGATGTGGAGGAATTGGAATGCTTATCATGTTGATGGAAATGTATAATGGTGCAGCTGCTGTAGAAAACAGTTTGGTGGCTCTCAATATTTAGTCTCAAAAAACTAAATATTGAATTGCCATGTGACCCAGCAACACCAACACTTGGTATATACCCAGAAGAGCTGAAAACAGTGACACAAACAGACATTTGCACACTGATGTTCATAAAGCATTGTTTACAATTGTCAAAATATGGAAACAACCCAAGTAACCATCAACAGTTGAATGGATAAACAAAATGTGATATATATATATATGATGGAATATTATGCAGCAATAAGATGAAATGAGGTCCCAAACATATGACAACATGGATGAACCTTGAGGACATAATGCTGAGTGAAGTAAGTCAGACACAAAAAGGACAGGTACTGTAGCATTTCACTATTATGACTCTGGTAAAGGTAATCTTAGAGTAAAGGTTATTCTTTAGAATATGGCAGACCTACAGGTACACAGAAGCTAGAGATGGGGGAAAGCCTACCCAGTGAACTTTGTATTGGTTTGCTAAAGCTTCCAGAATGCAATATACCAATGTAATGGCTTTTAAAAATAGAATTTATTAAGTTGCATGTTTACAGTTCTTAAGCTATAAAAATGTCCAAACTAAGGCATCCAGGGAAAATACTTTGACTCAAGAAAGGCCAATGGGTCCAGAACACCTCTGTCAGCTAGGAAGGCATGTGACTGGCATTTGCTGAGGCCTCTGGATTCTCATTTCAAACAGCAACCCCATTTTGAATGGGTGGAGACACATCTCCATGGAAACCACCTCATCGAAAAGTCCCAACCCACAGTATTGAATGAAGGTTAAAGAACACGCTTTTCTGGGATTCACAACAGTTTCAAACTGGCACAAGATTGAACTTGGATAGAAGTTATGGTAACTAATTAGTGGGGTTATAAGTAACATTACCATATATATATATTTTAAATAATTATTAACTTTTTTTATTAGAACAGTTGTATGTATATATATATATAGACAGGCCATGAAGAAAGTACAAAGTTCCCATATATCCACCCTCTTACACACAGTTTTCCTGATTATTAACATTTTGTATTAGTGTGGTAATTTTGTTACAATTGATGACAATATTATTAAAATTATCCTATTAAGTTTAGCCCACTGTTAACATTAGGGTTCAATCTTTATGTTATTCAGTTCTATGTTTTTTTGTTTTGTTTTGTTTTGGTGTTGTAACTTATATACAACCTAAATTTTCCTTTTTATCCCTTTTCAAATATACAATTCAGTGGTGTTAATTAAATTCACAAAGTTGTGCCTCCATTATCATCATCCATTACTAAAACTTTTCCATCACCCCAAATAGGAACTCCCTACCAATTGATCATTTACTCCCAATTCTTCACCCCCATCCAGTCCCTGGTAACTGTATTCTGGTTTCTGACTTTATGAAATTGCATATTCTTCTTATTTCATATAAGTGAGATTGTAACAATATTTGCCCTTTTGTGTCTGGCTTATTTCACTCAGCATGATGTCTTCAAGATTCATCCATGTTATAGTGTGGACTAGAATCTCATTCCTTTCACAGCCGAATAATATTCCACTAAATGTATAAATCACATTTTGTTTATCCATTCATCTGTTGATAGACACTTGGGTTGCTTCCAACTTTTGGAATTGACATTAATGCCTCTATGGACACTGAAATGCAAATATATGTTCACATTCCTGTTTTCAGTACTTTTGGGTATATGTACTTAGTTGTGATTGTGATTCATATGGAAATTTTATACTTTCTGAGGAACTGCCAAATTTTTATCCCTTTTCAATATACAATTCAGTGGTGTTAATTACATTTCACTGTGACTGTACCATTGTATATTCCCACCAACAATGAACGAGTGTTCCTATTTCTCCACATCCGTGCCACCATTTGTTATTTTCCATTTTTTTTAATAGTACTGCTTCTAGAGTAAATGTGAAATGGTATCCCTTTGTACTGTTGATTTATATCTACCTAATGGCTAATGATATTGAGCATCTTTTCTTGTGCTTAATGTCCATTTGTGTAACATTACCATATTGACAATGAATATGATTGAAAGGGAATGTATAGTGCCATGTATCCCATTGATTAAATCTACAATTATACATAAATTCTTGCATGAACTATTTCAAAGGTTTGATATTGGACAAAGAGTCCATAATAGAGGGGTATGGGGGAAAGCTAAAATTCCGTGCTATGGCCAATTGTTAATCGGAAGACATCAACAGTACCACAGAACTACCAGTGCAACTAATTGGGAGGGAAGGACAGTGATAAGGGGTAGTTTTGATTTGCTATTTGTTGAGACTGTGTCTGTCAGTTCTTCGTCTCTATGGACCAATGAAAATTATCTAAAATTGAGAGTGCTGCTGATTGTACAACCAAGTGAGGATATTGTGAACATGGTTTTCTTTTGACATTATCCATGATGCCTAATAAATGGAGGGAGCCAAAGAATGCAATGACTGAGAAGCAGAATGGCAAACTGTGATATATTTATATGATGGAATATGGTGCAAATACAAAAAGGAAGGTTTTTGAGAGGGATGTAGTGAACTGAATAAACCTTGAGGACAATGTGTTGTCCAAAATAAGCCAGAAACAAAAGAAAAAATATGCTAATGTCTCTTTCAGAAAACACTTATAAGAGAGTTGGAGCCTAGATTGTAAGCCTTTATAGCAGCCACTCTTAGTCTGAAGTTGTAAGTATATTTCTAGATTCTGAGACACTGAGCTCTATTGTATTAGCTGGTATTTTCCTGGAACTTTGAGTAACTTTGTGACACTTAAGGCACAGAAATAGAGTGCTGCCACCCAGAAAGTTAGCACATCTATATACAATAACAGTTAACATAATTGAAACAGAGATCAGGCCTCAATTAGAGATATAAATGAACCTAATCTGGCTGGGACTAAGGAAAATCAGAACACAGGCTAAAAGATGATAGTGTATGTACTCTAGTACATACTGTATGAGATCACAGTAAGAGCAGTTTGTTATGTCTAGAACCTAAATTTTCTGTAACACACTATCTAAATCTACCTGTCTTGGTAGCTCATTTAAACAACATAAACTCTTGGACTCCAGACAGGGAGCAAGGAGTTGTAATTCTGTATACTCAGTGAAATACCCAGATACTTCTCAGACTATGATTGGCTGATAATTAAAAAGTATTGGTAGAGTCCCTTGAGGGTCTGAAGGAAAAAAAAGTATGTGAAACTATTAATCATTCCCATCTGGGAAACCCCAGGTACCCCTTAACTGTTGGGGACTCCGAAGAAAATAGGGAAAACCCTTCCATTTTGAGGTTTACCCTTATGAAACTTATTTCTGTAGTAGAGAAGCTAAGATTACCTATAATGAGACTAAGAGTTATTTCTGGGTAACCTCTTTTTGTTGCTCAGATGTGTCCTCTCTCTGTAACCCCAACTCTTCAAGGAAAATCATTACCCTCCTCCCTACATGGGAGGGGTGACATTCAGGGGTGATAGTCTCCCTGACATGGTGGGATGTGATTCCCAGGGATGAGTCTGGCCCTGGCACCATGGTATTCGCAATGCCTTCCTGACCAAAATGGGGAAAAGAAATGTAATAAAATAAGGTGTTAATGGCTAAGAGAGATCAAATAGAGCCAAGAGACTATCCCGGAAGCTACTCTGATGGAAACTTCAGTTAGATAGAGCTAATTGCCATGGTTTGCTACACCTCACCCAACATTACTCCTGTCAACTTTTTTTTTTAAACTTTTTTCATTGTATAGTATAACATATATACAAAGCAAATAAATAAAAAATCAATAGTTTTCAAAGAACTCTTCAAAAAGTGGTTACAGGATAGATCCTGGAGTTTGTCGTGGGCTACCATACAATACTCTCATATTTTTCCTACTAGCTGCTCCAGAATATAGGAGGCTAGAGGGCTTAAATTCTTTATCATTACACTTGACTTGTTTTCCTTCTTTCTTGTGAACAATAACATATACACAAAAATGCTATAACTTTCCAAGCACAGCACCACAATTAGTTGTAGAACATATTTCAGAGTTTGACCTGGGTTACAATTTCACAGTTTTAGGTCTTTACTTCTAGCTGCTCTAAAATACTGGGAACTAAAAGAGATATCAATTTAATGATTCAGCATTCATATTCATTTGTTAAATCCTATCTTCTACATATAATGCCACCATCACCTTTCATCTTTCCATACCTCTTATTGGGGTTGTTTGGGCTATGGCAATTCTAAATTTTTGCTACTGGAAGGGTCTGTCACTAATATAGGGTAGAGAGATGGAATTATCTGATGTTCTGGAGAGGCTGGGCTAGGTTTCAGGACTTATCTGGACCAGGGACCCATCTGGAGGTTGTAGGTTTCTGGAAAGTTACTCTAGTGCCTAGAACCCTTGTAGAATCTTATAAATTGCCCTAGTTGTTCTTTAGGATTGGCTGGAATGGTCCTGGTTGGGGGTTGGCAGGTTATGATAGGTAGCAAGGCCTACCTGAAGTTTGCATAGAGTAATCTCCAGAGTAACCTTTCAACTCTATTTGAACTCTCTTTGCCACTGACACTTTATTAATTACACTTCTTTTCCCCATTTGGTCAGGATGTAATTGTTGATCCCACAGTGCCAAGTCTGGATTCATCCCTGGGAGTCCTCTCCCACATCGCCAGGGCAACTTTCACCCCTAGATGTTATGTCCCATGTAGGGGGGAGGGCAATGATTTCACTTGCAGAGTTGGGCTTAGAGAAACTGAGGACACATCTGAGCAACAACAGAGGTCCTCCAGAAGTAACTCTTAGGCATGCCTATAGGTAATCTAAGCTTCTATGCTACCTACATAAACTTCATAAGAGTAAGCCTCATGATCAAGGGCATGGCCTATTGATTTGGGTGTCCCTAAAGTTTGACACAGTATCAGGGGATTCCCTGATGGTAAGGTTTAATAGTTCCATATTCTTTCTCCCATCCCTCAGGGGACTTTGCCAATACTTTTTGATTATCTGGTTAATTACTCTAGGATGTTTCCAAGCATTACAATAATCTATACAGGATTAAAGGACCTCTTTCTCATTCTGTGCTCCCTGTGGTTCAGTTGTTCAAATGAGCTATACAGATAGGCTGAGTTAGATTATGCACTACAGAAAATTTCAGTTCCAGATCAAATAAACCTTTCTTCCATTGGTCTCAAAGAGTATGTGTGGTTCTAAAATATAGACACTGTCTTCCTTACCCTATGTTCTGAATTACTTTAATCCCAACCTGTTTGGCTTCATTCTCATCTCTAAATATCAGGTTATATAAATAAAATAGCCTTGTAAAATCCAGAAATAATAATCACCACTCTGGACTTAACTTGCCTGCTCTAAAAGCTTACAATCTAGGCCCCTGTTTTCTTATAAGCATTTTCTAAAGATGACCATACCATTGTGATTTTTGTTGTTTCTGGCTTATTTTGTCTCACCAAATATCCCACATGTCCATTCATGTCATTGTTCCTTTTTGTAGCATCACAGCCTTCATTCATAAGTATACATGATCGTTTGCCATTCTACTTCTCCATCAGTGCATCCTTCAGCCACGTGCATTCATTGGGCATCATGTAGAAGGCCCAAAGTCCGCAGTCCTTCAATGTTCTCAATTTTACACAATTTCATTGTCCCCAAGAGACAGAAAACCAGTAAACACACCCTCACCAAATAGGAACTCTAAATCTCCTCTTAACTTTTGTCCCTCATCCCATTATTTACCTCTCTTGTTGCTGTGGTAGTGCTGATGTTTTCCTTTTGAACATAGCTCATAGCATGCAATAGCAGTTTTCCCCGTGCACTCCTTTTAACTCTTAAAAACACCTAGGGCTCTGCAATGGTCAGATTCATTTGCAGTCAGCTAAGGTAGTGTCTTCTGCATGAGCCACAATTAATCTAATCACTGGAAGGCTTTTAAGGAGGATTCAGAAGAGACAATCACTCTTTCTGTTTCAGCCAGCCAGCCTCTCCTGAGAGTTCATTGAGGACCTTCATTGGAGCTGCCAGCTCATGACCTGCTCTACAGACCTTGGACTCTTATATCCCCATGGTTGTGTGAGACACTTTTATAAATTTTATATTTACAGATCTCTCCTGTTGATTCTGTTTCTCTAGAGAACCTTAGCTAATACATGTTTGAATTGAGACTCTAAAAATTTCATGCACTAAGTTTAGTTTGCTGGAACCTATAATTTCCAGAAAGTTCCTAGGCCAGACAAATCCTGAAACTCAGAGGGCCCAGCCTCTCCAAGATTATAAACTAATCACATCCTCCTCTCCTTTAGTGTTGATACCCCTTCTCAACATGAAAAAGTCAAAACAGTAATTGTCTAAAGATCCCTATAGATTGGGAGAAGGATCAAAGGAGAAGGAGAAGTTATAACAGAGAAAATAGAATTTAATAAATGAGTATGACTGCTGAATCACTATATTGATATTTCTTTTAGCCACCAGTGTTTTGGAGCAACTAGAAGGAAAAATCTGAAATTATGTAACGGCAACCTACAACAAACTCTGAAATCTGTTCTGTAACTACTTGTTGAAGTGTACTTTGAACATTATTGTCTTTTCTTTCTTTGCCTTGTATATGTTATATTTCACAATAAAAAATGTTTAAGAAATAGACTGAGACATACAAGTGCTGTAGAAAATGTGGAGAGAAAGATGCACCTGTTCACTGTTGGTAGGGAAGTAGAGAGTCCTCTCTAGAGGACAGTGTGGTGGCTCCACAGGAGGCTAGGGGTAGAATTTCCATATGACCCTGAAACTCTGTAGTTAGGTGTATACTTAGAGGAACTGAGAGTGAGAACTCTGATAGACAGTTCTACACTTGTGTTTATGGTGGCAATGTTCCCAATTTGCAATGGATGGAAGTGGCCTAAGGGTACATAGACTGAGGAATGGAAGGGGGAACTATGATGTATACAAACAATGGACTACTGAGTGGCTGCAAGAAGAAATGAAGTCAGGCATACAAGGAGATGCATGAATCTTGAGGACAGTTTGTTGGGTGAAACAAGCCAGAAATGAAGAAGACAACTCTCGTAATGCCTCACTAACATGTCCTAAGTATAATGTGCAAACTCTGAGAACTGAGTTCAAGAGCATAGGTTATCACTGAAGGCCTGTTGTAAAGGTTCCTAGACTGTTTGCTCTTACAGTAGTCACATCTATTCCAGGGTTGTAACTGTTACTTCTAAATTCTGAGATACTGAGCTGTTTGTGTATAACCTGATCATTCCCTGGAATTTAGGATATTTGTGTGACACCTGAGACTCAGACCTAGAGTTCTGCTGCAATGAAAGTCAGCATTATCCCTTACAGCAACTGTTACAAACATTAAAAAAGTGATCAGACTTCCACTAGAGGTATGAATGAAGCTAATGTGAGAAGGACTAAGGTATATCAGACTAAAGGGTAAAGGGTGATTTTGACTGTATTTTAAAACTTCAACTTCTGTGGGAGACCGAAGGAAGAGATATTTATTTGGTGCAAAATTTATATTTTCAGTAGCACATTATATAATTTAACTTGTATGGTTAGCTTATTTGAACACCATAATTACATAGAACCTTGAATAGGGAGTGAAATCTAGTTGGTTTGTACAGGATGGTGTGATGCCTGATATATCCCAGAGTAATCTGGGCAGAAGATTAAAAAGTATTTACAAAGTTCTCTTGAGGGACTCAGGGAAAAGGTGGAAATATTCAACTTCCCCACTTGGGGAAGGCCTGATATTCTCACAAGCATTGGGGACTGCCAATTTGATGTGCCAGGCCCTCAATCTTGGGGCTGGCCGTTATGAAATGTATCCTGCACAAGAGAAGCCATTCTACTTATGATTATACCTTAGAGTATCCCCAGAGAAACCCTCTGTTGCTCAGATGTGGACTTTCTCTCTATACGCCAAATCCGTATGTGAACCCATTGCCCTCCTGCCTATGTGGGACATGATTCCCAGGGGTGTAAATATCTTTGGCAACATGGGACAAGACACCCAGGGATGACACCCAGGGATGATCCTTGCCCTGGCAATGAGGGAGTGAGAGAGACTTCTTGACCAAAAGGGGGAAGAGAAATGAAACAAAATAAAGTTACAGAGGCTGAGGGATTTCAAATAGAGTTGAGAGGTCATTCTGGACATTGTTCTTATGCGATATAAAGATATCCCATTTCAGTTTTTGGTGTATTGGAGTGGCTAGAGGGAAATACCTTAATCTTTGAATTGTAATCCAATAGCCATGATTCTTGAAGATGATTGGATAACCTTAGAGCTTTTAAGGTCTGTCTGTGTAATTGTGCAAACTTTATGACTAATATTCCCTTTGTCCAGTATAAGGACCGATGAGTAAGAAAAAAAGATAAAAAATAAATAAACAATAGGGGGGAAGAGAGTTTGGGATGTTTGAGTGTTCTTTCTACTTGTATTTTTATTTTCTTCAAGAAATGTATAGAGCTCCTATGTAGAATAGTGGAAATGTTTTGGTAATGGATGGTGGTGATGGTAGCATGACATTGTGAACATAATTAACAGTGCTGAAATATATATCTGGATGTGATGAAAAGGAGAAATATTATATTGTATATGTGGTAATAGGATAAAGTTTTTTAAAAAAATCTGTGAAACTGCATTATACAAACAATGAACCCTAAGTTAAACTATGGAATATAGTTAATAGTGCAATTATAAAAATGTGCTTTCACCAATTGTAACAAATGTACCACACCAAGGCAAGATGTCAGTAATAGGGTGTATATGGAAATCCTATGTTTTATGCATGATTTTTTTGTAAGCCCACAATTTCTCTAATAAAAAAATTTTTCTTAGTGGTCACCCCCCTTCAGGAGTAGACAAATGACACAGCTTCTAAGTCACACTCTGGCAGTGCCCAATTGAGCACATTGAACGAATGGAAAGCCTATCTGCTCCAGTGCAGCATTTTCAAACCTGCCCTTTGAGTACAGTAATGCATAAAATTCTCAGACCAGTGTCCTATATAGAGAATTCAATAGCTAAAATCACTGCACCTGAAATAGCTGATGAAATGATACTACAGAAAGCACAGGTATCATTCCCAAGCCTTCTTGGTACACTGATGGTTCTGCTAATGGGCAGCTTCCCACCTGACTGTTGTGGCAGTACAACCCAGTCCTGACAATATATGGTGGGAGACTGGCACCATGCAGAGCAGTCAATGGGCTCAGTTAAGAGCTGTATGGATAGTAACAGTGCATGAGCCAGAAGATGTACTATCTGTACTGACAGCTGGGCTTTTTACAAAGGCTTTACAACCTGGAAGTAGGAGCATGAATAGTCATAAGTCTTGTCCTTCTGGAAAAAAGTCTTTTCCCTCAGGAGACAAGAACTGTGGAAAGGCATCTAAGACACATGTCAACAATGAAAGTTCCAGTTGCCAATCACATGCCAGTGGCCAGTGCACATCACTAGAGAGTGTCTTTTGTGCTTCCTGTGTCGACCACATAAGCTACTACACCAGATGAAACACCTCAGGTGGTCACAAACCCTGGTGACCCAGAGGCAAGTAGACTACATCAGTCCCCTTTGACTCTTGGAGGGAATGTTTTCACTGCCATGGGTGCAACTACAGGGCTGTTGTTAGCTTTCCCAGTGGGGAAGGTGAACCTGAGGGCCACCATCCAAAGTTTAGAGAAATGAGCACTCTGTATGGAGCACTGTCGTGGTCAGGTTCATATGTCAACTTGGCCAGGTGGTGGTACCTGTGTGTCTGGTTGGGCAAGTGCTGGCCTGTCTGTTGCTATGAGGACATTTCATAGAATTAAATCATCATCACGTTGGCTACACCCACAGCTGATTCCATTTGTAATTAGCCAAGGGGAGAGTCTTCTTTAATGAAGTGATGCTTAATCTAATCACCGGAAGCCTTTTAAGGAGGATTCAGAAGAGACAGGCTCTCTTCCTGCTTTGGTTGGCGAGCCTTTCCTGTGGAGTTTGTCCAGACCCTCCATTGGAATCATCAGCTTCACAGCCTGCCCTACCGATTTGAAACTCTATGTTCCCATGGTTACGTGAGACACTTTTATAAATTTTATATTTACAAATATTTCCTGTTGATTCTGCTTCTCTAGAGAACCCTAACTAATTCAAGTGCCTACACCAATAGACAGTGAGCAGGGGACACTTTTCACTGGGCAGATAGCCTAATCCTGGTCCATGAACCAGAACATCATTTGGACATTCCATCTGCCCTACAATTCCACAGGTGCAGGCCTTATTGAAAGAATAAATGGCTTGTTAAAGAAACAGCTAAAAGATGATAAGAGGTCCTTGCAGCACTAGACTAAAAGGTTCTCTAAGGCTTTAACCCACTTGAATGCAATACCATGGGCTGCTAAACCATTCCCTAAATACAGGACTGATGCAAGCATTGAGAATTCAAGTTAAATGGTCATCCTCCTTACATCTGAAGCAAGGAAATTATAATAACTTGTTGCTGCCTGTGCCTCAGACCATACAAAATGGGGAAGATGAGGTCAATTGGTGTTGGTACTGGCCTATGCAGCCACACTGGTTAGGAATCCTAAGTCCCTGGGGAATAGCAGTTTTTCAAAATATTGTAATAAGACTTCAATTTATTCAGAAAACACCTGTTAAATTCTTTATCAATAATCCAGGAACTCCTGTTCCCGTGGGAACTTTATGTATGACTATGTGGACCTTTCTTATACCTATATTAACAATTGATGTAATGGTGAACTCTCAAGATTTGCAGAGGGAAAATATCTGGTATTTTAAACCTCCCCATACTGTTTCTCTGCCCGGTACCTTGTGGTCAACCAAAGGAACTCAAGCATGTATATTGTTGAATCAGCAGGAATTACCCCTTATTGTTTCCCATAAACATCTTTCTGTTCACCCATACAGCCCGAGCAAACATCTTTCTATTGTGGGCCTCAGCAGTAATTCATACCCACAATCAGACCCAATTTTGGGTTTGCACAGTTTTGCCATCTTCAGGCACTACTGGTCTTCCTTGGTCTATGACCCCTGCAAATTGTACAGCATGGAATACCCTGCTGGCCTGGCAGAATTCAATGCACTGGAAAATCTGAAAAAGAATACCGGATATTATACATGGGGACAACCCTATGTCCCTGATACCTATAAAACTCTTTACCTCAAACTCCTATAATTGGAAAATGGTTAATTCCCTTTCTTGACCATGGTGACATCTCTTTGTAGGGTTGTTAACTCTGTGCAGGGGCTCCTAGTGTTCTGTTTTCTCTTATACTGTTGTTGTGGAATATGGATGCAATGTCTGTCCAGTGGTCAACATAGTCTGCTGCATGGGGGTGGATTGTGGGGACCCAGGGCCCAGGATTCCCCTCCATATTGACAGCAGGTCATTGCACATAACAACCCACATGACTGGAACAAACATTAAAGGTCATCAGACCTCCTCACGGGGGAAAGAATGTACAGATGGTATCCTAAACAAGACAATGAAACTCTCCTCATTTGATTACAAGTTGATAACAAACCCGTCTCATGGGACCCTGCTAACACTCTGTTCTCATACCCTTGTCCTAAACCCTTATAAGCCCTTGTACTCCCCCTTTGTGGAGCATTAACTTCCATTTTCCATGGTTGGCTGCCATTGTGGAAGATCCTTTCCTGTTCACAAGTCCTAGTTAAAATTCTTGTCTAACTCCATGTCTGATGTGTCCTGTCTTTGCGCTGCCCCAACCCAAGCCTCCCCAAGAGCTGGGTCAGAACAAGGCTCTAAGACTTTTATTTTTAATATTCTTTTATAGCCACCAATTTATTTGAAAGACTCTAACAACCTAAATAATTATATTTTTTTCTTATATGAGCTAAAGATTCAAAGACTCCAAATTTATCTTCCTATCCTATGGCAAATAGTTGTGACATTCATAAAATTCTTATTTCCATTCCATATCTGGCTCTCAGTTTTTTTATTGTGAAAAATAACATACATACAAAAAAGCAATACATTTCAAAGTACACCACAACAACTAGTTATAGTACAGATTTCAGATTTTGGTATGGGTTTCAGTTCCACAATATTAGGTTTTACCTTCTAGCTGCTCCAAGACACTAAAGACTAAAAGAAATATCAATATAATGATTCCACAATCATACTCATTTGTTAAATCCTATCTTCTCTGCTATAACTACACCTTTTCCTTTGATCTTTCTCCCAATCTTTAGTGGTATTTGGGCTATACCCATTCTAATTTTTTCATGTTGGAAAGGGCTGTTGATAATATGGGATAGGGGGATGGAACTAACTGATGTTCTGGAGGCTGGCCCCTCTGGGTTTCAAGACTTCTCTGGCTTAGGGACCCAACTGAAGGTTATAGTTTTCTGGAAAGTAATTATAGTGCATGGAACCTTCATAGAATCTCAGATAGAGCCCTAGTTGTTCCTTAGGGTTGGCAGGAATGATTTTGGTTGGGGTTTGGCAAACCATGATAAATAGCAATATCTAGCTGAAGGTTGTATAAAAGGAGTCTCTCAACTCTGAACTTTCTCAGCCACCGATACCTTATTTGTTACAATTATTTTCTCCTTTTGATCAGGAAGTTGTTGTCAATCCCATGCTGCCAGGGCCAGTCTTATGTTGCTTGGGAGACTTTCACCCCTGGATGTCATGTCCCATGTAGAGGGGAGGGTGATGTCTATCACTTTTTTTGGATGTTGTATGGTGGGATCACATTTCATTATTTTTCCATGTGAGTATCCTGTTATTATGGCACCATTTATTGAATTTTTGTTTCTTTGTTTTGCTTGTTTTTTGGGAAGTGCATGGACGGGGAATTGAAACCAGGTCTCCAGCATGGCAGGTGAGAATTTTACTCTATCAACTTTTTAAACGCAATTTTATTGAGATATATTCATACACCATTCAATTCATCCAAAGTACATAATCAATGGCTCACAGTATCATCACATACTTGTGCATTCATCAACACAATCAATTTTAGAATATTTTCATTATTCCAAGGGAAAAAAAGAAAAGAGAAAACTCAAAACGTCCCATATCCCTTAGGCCTTTGCCTCGCCCCAGCCCATAATTAACCTCTAGAAGTGGTGTGGTACATTTGTTACTGTTGATAAAAGAATATTAAGACATTATTGTTAGCTATAGTCCATAGTTTGCAATAGGTATGCTTTTTCCCCTAAAGCACTCTATTATTAGCTACGTGTAGTAGTTTAGTACATTTGTTCTAGTTAATGGAAGAAATTTTTTATGTTTGTACAGTTAATCAGTCATCGTCCACCACAAGACTTACTAAATTATTTAACCTCCAGCTGTCTTTCTGGTAACAGATACAACTCTAAACTTCCTCTATCAACCACATGCATATGCAATTTAATACTGTTAATTATATTCACAATATGTGCTATCATCACCTCTGTTTTCACTCATTTAAATTCAACCTTGTTAAAAATTCTGCACATCTTCACCTCTTCCCATCATGAAAAATCAGAACAGGCATTGCCTACACATCCCTATAGATTGGGAGAAGGATTAAAGAAGAAGGAGGAGGTATAACAGAGAAAACAGGATTTAACATATGAGCATGGTTGCTGAATCACTATATAAATATTCTTCTAGCCTCCAGTGTTTTTGAGCAGCTAGAAGGAAAAATCTGAGATAGGGGAATGTAGCCTATGACAAATTCTGGGATCTGTTCTAGCATGCTTTGAAAATTACTGCTTTTTTCTTTCTCTGCTTTGTAGATATGTTATATTTAAAAATAAAAAATGTTTTAAAAAATTCTGCATATCTCAAACAATTACTCTCCATTCTCTAGCTTCATTCTATCTCTTGGTAACTATATTCTCGATTCTCTGTCTATGAATTTACATAATCTAATTAGTTCATATTAGTGAGATCATATAATATTTGTCCTTTTGTCTCTGACTTATTTCACTCAACATAATGTCCTCAAGTTTCATCCATGTTGTCGCATGCTTCAGGGCTTCATTCCTTCTTACTGGTGAATAATATTCCATTGTTTGTATGTGCCACATTTTGTTTATGCATTCATCAGTTGATGGACACTTGGATTGTTTTCATCTTTTGGCAATTGTGAATAATACTGCTATGAACATCACGTGTAAATGTCTATTCATATCCCTGCTTTCAGTTTTTCTGGGTATATACCTAATAGCATGATGGCCAGATTGTAAGGCAACTCTATACTTAGCTTCTTGAGGAACCATCAAACCATTTTCCACATTGGCTTTAACATTTATATTCCCACCAGCAGTGAATAAGTGTTCTTATTTCTCCACATCCTCTCCAACACTAGCAGTTTCCTGTTTGTTTAATAGTGGCCACTCTAATACATGTGAAATGATATCTTGTTGTGTTTTTGAGTTGTATTTCCCTAATAGCTTCTATCACTTTTTAAAGTTTTCAAACCCGCTCTTGCTGGGTTGAAATTTTTTATCTGCTGCTCTCGCCTTCTCTGTTGTTCTTACAATATGACGTAAGGCTTGTGAAATGAGAAGGCTCTATTACAGATTATCCTAGTGCTTAAGTATATGTTTTCTGTTTCCATGTACAAACTATTTACTGATCAGAGTGAAGGTAATCAGGTCACTCTTCATATCATATCCTAGACCTACCATCTGTTCCATCAGTGGGGAGACATGAACACTTCCAGTTTTTGGATCGTTTGTGTGCTCTAATGTTTGCTGTTTGATAGGAATTTATTTTTCAAATGTATTTAAAAACATGAAATCCTATAGAGCCGTGGTTTGCAGTCATAGCTCTCTATTAGTGATTAATGCATTAATTTAGTTATTTTAAACATGAAGATTTTAAAAGAATAGCATTTTAAGCATCATGTGCGTATGTCAGTAGTGCAAAATAAACTTTTTAATGCAAGCCTATCATGGACATCAATTACATTCATGAAGCTGCATGATTTTCTAATAACTCTTGAATGTTCTACTAAGAGACATGGATATTATGGTATAAAAATACACTACAAGACACAATTAAATAATTCAAAAACAAAGCATATGCACACTCAGAATGCTTGAGATATTTATGTCAAAATTGTGTGCTATTTTCTGTCTTGTTTGTAAGTCCTCATTTTTAAATAGTCTTTAAAATTTTCTTTCCTAGTCTTAAGAAGTCATGTACTTAATGACTCATCATGCAACAGTTCACATATTTCTGAACATGCTGAAACACTGGGAAAAAATAGCTATTTGTCTCTATTTTTCTTACATGCTAAATAATAGAAGCATAAGCCAGTTAATTTTCCATTCCAAAATGCTGACCTCTGTCTAGCTGTACCACCAGAGGGCAGTAGAGAACCACCCAGGCCTGATGTTGGCCTTCACTGGCTGTAATTGAATGCTTAATTCTTACTTCCCACTGATAAAATGTCACATTCAAAGTACCTTTCAGGAAACCTTCCCCCCCCCCATAAAAATACCATAGTTAGTCACGAAACAAACAAAAAAACAAAGCTCATGCATTTATATTCATTTACTTGGGTAAAATAAAAACAATGTAATAAGTGGGTCATAAATGTACTTCTTTTTGTAGTGATTTCAGACAGCCCCAAGAATTCACCAAGAAATGGAGACCTCAGCCAAGGGCTAGTGCTGTGAGGGTTCTTAACCCTGTTACAGGAAAGAATCCAAAGACTAGCCAGTGTGTATAGCTCAAAACTTTAATATATAGCAAAAGTACACATTCAAAGTAGAATGAGCGTGGGCATTCTCCAAAGGAGGAGTAGCCCTCTGAGGTCGGGATTCTTGTATTATAAGGACTTGGAGGGGTCCTTCCCCCTCTGAATAATAAGGGGATGATAGGTTGCACTTTTCATTGGTTCTTTTCAGGGCTCGGTGGGAAGGGCTAGGTGTAGGTGCACTAAAAGGACCTTTTTGTTATGGGTCTTAGGGTCACTTCCACATCCCTCCTCCCCTTTCTAACTTACCTCAATAGGAATTTTGTACAGACGCCCAACTGGCTGAGGTGTCCTAAAATACCAGCCCCCAAAAAGCGCAGTAGGTGTTTGTCTTGCGGGATAAACTCTGTGGATAAAGATGTCATATTAGATTATTAAAACTAAATTAAATATACTTTATCCCACATACCAAGGGTATGGGAAATTCAGCCTTAGTCATTGATAAGACTCTCCAGTTCACCTTAATCCACAATAAACTCACTTGTAAATCCCAGGGGTCAATCCTTAGGCCACAATGTTTAGGGCTAAGATGCTCATGCCTCAGTCATAAGGTCCCGTGAAAGTGGCAAGGCCACTGTTTACTTCCTCCAATGGGGCAAGGATTTTTTGCAGCTGAAAATTCTAGTGCCTAGGGCACTGCCATCACCAGCCAGGCTCTGTCACCAATATGGGATATTTTCAACTGAGTTTACAGGTTTTCAACCCTTGCCTTCAATAGATTCCTCTCTTGCCCTCCAAAGAGAATTGATTTGTCCCCTCCATGTGGCTCCAGATTCAAAGCATGATCCTGGGTTTTCATTAAAGGCAAGACCTGAAGTAGTCTTTAAACAGCTGCTGCTTTAGGATCAGCAATATACACCATTCCTGAGACCTGCAAGCATATGACTGGCACCATCAAAGGAAGGTGGGAAGAAAGGAAAATTACAGCAGAAACAAAACACACTCTAATGTCGCAGCAAATTATCTTGTTACAGACGCTGGGACTGAAGACAATTCTTTTGCAAGTAATCTCCCTATAGAAACCATAGGCATTCTTTGTGCCTCTAAGCACCTTCAAACTGCATTCAAAATGAGGGTTGTCAGTCTGGAAATCTTTCTTTGCTAATTTGTTGTACGTGAATGCCTGGAGAAGCCTTTGAATGGTAAGTGCTGTGGGAGGAGCCGTTTCCATGGTGACTCTTCAGTGGGTCCCTTTCTTGCACTTCAATCAGATCCTCATTGCTGAACTGCAGTGAATGAGGAGGTAACAACTTAGTCACATCTGGAGGCCAGAGGTGGAGATCTGAGGAACAAAGGCTTTCTAAATGCAACTACATTCTGAACCCACTGAGTTGTACTCTGCTGGCCTTAAACTACCTACAGTTTGCCCCTGCCCCAACATGGGAACATATATCTGTGACACATACGACATAGGGCCAATTTCTTTAAGATTCAAAGAGCACTTAAGAAGTTACTAAGAAAAAATCAAAATTTCAATAGAAAAATATGGGCAAAGAACACAAAGAGATAGCTCAGAAAAGGAAAATAAATGACTTAAAATGTTTGATCTTGGGCCACGGTGGCTCAGTGGCAGAATTCTCGCCTGCCATGCCGGAAACCTGGGTTCGTTTCCCCATGTCTGCCCCTGTGAAAAACATATATATATGTTTAATCTTATGAACAATGAAAGAAATACAAATTTAATACGATACCATTATTTTCACCTATTAGAATGGAAAAGAACCACAAGTTTGATAATGTAGTGTGTTCCAAGGATGTGGAAAACCCAGACATTTTTTATAAATATTTTTATTGATAAATCTTCACACACATATGTTGCATACACGGTGTACAATCAGTGGCTTACAATACCATCACATAGTTGTGTATTCATCACTCTGCCTGTTTGAATCTGTGGTGTACCCCAGAAAAGCCATGTCCTTTTTAAACCTCATTCAATATTTCTGGGTGAGGGCAGTGTGACAATGGCTCAGTGGCAGAATTCTTGCCTGCCATGCCGGAGACCTGGGTTTGATTCCTGATGCCTGACCATGCAAAAAAAAAAAAAAAATATATATATATATATAATATATATATGTATATATGTATATTGCTGGGTGGGAACTTTTTGATTATCTACGGAGATGTGATCACCAATTGAGGTGGTAACTTTTGATTAGATGGTTTCCATGGAGATGGCATCTCCACCTATTCAAGGTGGGGTTGCTTATGTAAGCAGGCAATCCTTGTTTGGCCAAGCCATTTCCTCTCAGCAGGCAGGCCCCCGTTTACTCAGGCCATTTCCCCTTTGAGAAGTCCCCCTCATCCCAGGAACATTTAAAACTGCACTTAGGCAGGATAAGAAAAATTCCTGTAGAGACCCCTCCCTGTCTGCACATCAGCACATAGCCAAGTGCTTCCCTTAAAACCCTGTAACAACTTCTGTTAGGGGTTCATACTTTCAGAGACTACTCGGCTGAGCTCTATGGCCACAGATTAAAACCTGCTTTCTGAAACTTCAGAGCCTCAACCCTGGTTTGTTCTGTTTCTGCATAATGTTCCTGGAGGCTTGCAACCTTGTCCCTGTTTTCGCTCAATACTTACTGGAGCCCATTAAGAGGGAACCATTTTTAAAAGCTACAGAGCCCATACAGCCAGAGACCTTTGGAAATGAAGAAGGAAAATGTGCCTGGGGGAGCTTCATGATACAAGAAGCCTGGAGAGAAAGCTAGCAGACGTTGCCATGTTCACCATGTGCCTTTCCAGTTGAAAGAGAAACCTTGAACTTCTTGGCCTTCTTGAACCAAGGTATCTTTCCCTGTATGCCTTAAATTGGACATTTCTATAGCCTAGCTTTAATTTGGACATTTTCACAGCCTTAGAATTGTAAACTTGCAACTTAATAAATTCCCCTCTATAAAAGCCATTCTGTTTCTAGTATATCACATGTTGGCAGCTTGCAAACTAGAACAATCACTGAGATCATTTTTTAGAACATTTGCATTGCTCCACAAAAAGAAATAAAAATAAAAAACTCATACAAACCTTACCCTTTGCCCTTCCCTCTCATTGAATACCAGTATTTCACTCTACCCAATTTATTTTACTCCTTATCCCCCTATTATTTATTTATTTTTATCCATATTTTTTACTCATCTGTCCATGAGCATCAGACACAAGGTTTTCACAATCACGCAGTCACACTGTAAAAGAAATATCTTGATACAATCATCTTTAAGAATCAAGGATACTGGAACACAGTTCAACAGTTTCAGGTACTTCCCTCTAGCCACTCCAAAACACATAAACTTGAAAAGGATATCTATATAGTGCATAAGAATAGCCTCTCGGATAACCTCTTGACTCTGTTTGAAATCTCTCAGCCAGTGAAACTTTATTTTGTCTCTTCCTCCCTTCTCCCTTTTGGCCAAGAAGGCTTTCTTAATCCCTTGATGCTGGGTCCCAGCTCATCCCAGGAGTTCTGTCCCATATTGCCAGGGAGATTTATACCACTGGGAGTTGAGTCCCACACAGCAGGGAGGGCAGTGAGTTCACTGAGAGTCCACATCCAAGCAACAAAGGAGGGTCTCTGGGGGGTGACACTTAGACATAATTTTAAGCAGGCTTAACCTATCCTTTGCAGAAATAAGTTTCATAGGAGTTAACCCCAAAATTGAGGACTCAGCCTATTGATTTGATTGTCCCCACTGCTTGAGGGAACTTGAACATTTCCTTTCTCCTCAGTCCCCTGAGGGAACTTTGCAAATTCTTTATTCACTGCCCAAATTACTCTGGGATATATCGGGGCATCACACTAACCTGGACAAACCAACAAAATCTCACACCCTATTCCAGATTCTGTGTATTTATGGTGTTCAACTAAACTGACAATACCAGTTAAATTAAGTAATTTATATTTATACCCCAAATATAAATTTTGCACCAAATAAACATCTCTCCTTTTGGTCTCACACAAAAGTTGATGCTTTAAAATATGGACGATATCATCCTTTACCCTGTTTTCTGCTCTACCTTAGTGCTATCCAGATCAGCTTCCTTCATATCTCTACTTAAAGTAGAGATCCCTTTTTCAACTTTTTAAACAGTTCCTGTATGGGGTACCACTGACTTTCATAGCTTCAGAGCTCTAACTCTCAGGTGTCACATATATACCCAAAGTTTCTGGGAATGACCAGGTTATATACAAACAGCTCAGTATCTCAGAATTTAAAAATAACAGTTACAACTCCTGAATATATGTGACTGCTGTAAGAGTTTACAGTCCAGAACCCTTTACAATAGGTCCTAATCTGATAACCCATGCCCTCAACTTAAGTGCACTGAGTGAAAACCCAGACATCTTATATTACTCTTAGTGGGAGGATAAATTGGCTTAATTTCTCTGAAGGATGACTAAGCAATCCACTTTAAAAAATTCAACCTACAGGTTTGCTTACATTTGACTTAAAAGCATAGGTAAAAAGACATTTATTGAAGCATTGTTGAAGCAAATGACTGGAAAGAAACTAAAGTCCAACCACAACAGGCAGATTAAACAAGTTATAATACATCCAGACAGGGAAATATTGCACAAGTAGTTAAAGGAATGGTATGGAGCAGAGCATTTTCTGTCTAAGTTTTAGCAGAGTTGCAAGTATGATGAATCTGTGATCTCAAATAAGTACAAGGCAGATCCTACATGCACATTAACAAAATAAATATTCTCCAAACCTGGTTCCAAGATGCTTGCAGTCTCAAGCATATAAAGGGTGTCAGAGCATGAGAAGAAAGATTTTATGAACATATTTCTTTGACAAAAACTGCACTGTGAATCCATCCCCCTCACCCAAGGGCATGTGTCCTCTGATCCCAAGCATAATAACATAGTGAGATCATCTAGAGAATGTTGTAAGTGACCACTGAGGAGCATAGTGACTGTGGTGTTACACTTTCAAATCTAGAAGGTAAGAGACAGATCAACTTAACTGCTTTGGTGGTGGAGCCAAGAGAGTGCTATAGGATTGGGAACCTAGTTGTACTCCCGTAATTTGATTGGGTAAGGGATTGGCAAGGGTTTTCCATGGGCCAGATGGATGTGGGGCACATGTGAAACACATCTTTGCTGGAACTGTATAGTGAACTATAAGTTTCACTCAAGAAGATTGCCTGGAACCCCAAGGGGTCTGCAAACACCAAAGCCTGTGTGGGATGTACCACCTGTAAGCCAGGGTTGAGGGATGTGACCAGGACTGGAGGAGAGTACAACATCTTGAGGAGAGTTGAAGCTGGAGAGACTCATAGAGATAGGTCTTCCTGAAGAACTCATGAGAGCCTCACAAGATAGAATGCCAGTCCTAGTCATCTGCCAGCCCCAGAGAGTACAAAGCCACCCACACAAAGAAAAATTGTCCTACTACCTTAGCTTTCCCCCAACCTCTGCTTCAACCTTGATGGGTCTGAAACAGCAGCTATGAATAGGAGGAAACAGCAACCCTCACTGGGTCTGTGAGGTTTTCCAAGGGATTCAAGGGCAATCATAGGTTCAAGGGACTAACTGTTCAGGGACCAAATGTTTTTTCCTAAAATTCATTTGCCAGAGAAATTGGCCTGCAGTTAAGTGCCAATGCTGATTCTCCTTTCCCGCCATCCTTTTAGAACTGAACTTTCTTCCAATACATGAAAGAAAAGGCATGTGTACAGAATCTTACTATGGTGGTTTGAAGCTGTATGTACTCTAGAAAGAAAACATATTCTTTTTTTTTTTTTTTTTTTTTTTTACATGGGCAGGCACCAGGAATTGAACCCGGGTCCTCAGGCACAGCAGGCAAGCGTTCTTACCTACTCAGCCACCGTTGACCACCCAGAAAACATATTCTTAAATCTAATCCATTCCTCTGGGTGTGAACTCATTATAAGTAGGACTTTTTAAATATATATTTAAACATTTTAGTGACTAAACTTCACACACATACAGTCCATACATGGTGTACAATCAGTGGCTCACAATATCATCACATAGTTGTGTATTTATCATCATGATCATTTTTAGAACATGTGTCACTCAAGCAAAAAACATATAAAGTAAAAAGAAAAAACTCATACATCCCATATCTCTTACCCCTCCCTCTTATTGACCATGAGTATTTCAATCTAAGCAGGACCTTTTTATGAGGATACTTCAGTTAAGGTATGTGTGGCACAGCCCAATTAAGAAGGATCTTAACCCTATTACTGGAGCCTTTATAAGTGGAATGAATTCAGACATGAAGAAAGAAAGAAAGCCATGAGAAGCAAGAGGCTGAAACAGAACCTGAGAAGAAAAGAAAATTCCAGGAGAAACTGCCATGTGCCTTGCCATGTGACACAGGAGCCAAGGATCAACAGCAGCCAGCCCCAGAACACCAGTCTTCAGGGAGAAAGCATCACCTTGATGATACCTCGATTTGGACTTTCTTTTAGCCTTTAAGCCATAAGGTAATACATTCCCATTATTTAAGCAAACCCATTTCATGATTAGCTTGAGCAGCCCAGGAAACAAAGGTGCATTTTACTTCCTGGATGCAAACAATGATATTTTTAAAAACTAGTGTCTAGTTTGAGAAAGTTATTGCCCTTAATGGCTGAGTAACAACACTTTTGTAAATCTAGTGATCCCTACATCTTTGCTTTAATAAAGCTGAAGGAAGATCCTTCCTGACAGATGGGTCATTTTATGGCTGCCATTGATCTTACAAGCACAGGTTATGAAATAGACTTTATTGAGAAACTAAAAATCTTACCAGTCCATGAAGATGTTTAGGTCCTAACCTATGTGGGACATGATATTTAGGGGTGGAAGTTTCCCTGGCAGCATGGGAGATGACTTTCAGGGATGAATCTGGCCCTGGCACCATGGGATCAACAATGCTATCTTGACCAAAAGGAGGAAAAGAAGTATAACAAATAAGGTATCAGTGGCTGAGAAAGTTCAAATAGCATCAAGAGGCTACTCTGGAGGTCACTCTTATGCAAGCATCAGTCAGACACTGCTACCTACCATAACTTTCCAACCCCAATGAAAACCATTCCTAAAGAACCCATAGGGTGTTATACAAGATTCTACAAAGGTTCCATGCACTAGGGTAAATTTCCAGAAACCTACAACCTCTAGATGGGTCACTGGACCAGATAAGTCCTGAAATGCAGAGGGGCCAGCCTCTCCAGAGCATCAGTTGTTCCACTTCCCATCTCATATTATCAACAGCCCCTTCCATCATGAAAAAGTTAAAATGGGCATAGCCCAAATAGCCCTAAAGAGTGGGAGAATGAGCAAAGGTGATGGTAGAGTTATACAGAGTAGGTAAGGTTTAGCAAATGAATATGATTGCTGAATCATTATATTGATATTTCTTTTAGTCTCCACTGCCTTAGAGCAGCTAGAAGTAAAATCTTCAAATTGTGGAATTGTAACCCATACCAAACTCTGAAATCTGTTCTGTAACTTCTGGTTGAAGTGTACTTTGAAAATATTGCTATTTCTTTCTTTTCTTTACATATATATCATATTTAACAATAGAAAATGTTTTTAAAAAGTCATCTGTTCTATCTCTTGAAACTTTAGGGGCATTTGGGTTCTTCTGGATGTTACAGGCCCCCTTACCAAGCAAAAAAAACATTGATACTATGGCAGGCTGGCCTTGAAGGTAGCCCCTCCTGCTGGGTGAAGGGAGAGTCCCTAGGACCCAGCTAGATGGTAGTTCATGTAATTCCTGATGAGCACTTGAGTTGCTCTACAAGGGCCTTTTTATCTTACATCCTGTGGAGAGAAAAGTACACAAATCCTAAGTATAGAGCTCAATGAATTTTCAAACTGAACACATGCCTGTGGAAAATAACTCAGGGTCATTTTAAAGAGAACTCAGTACTTTGTATAATTAATTGTCAGCTAGTAGATCATTGTAAACAATTTCTAATGATAGATCAATTTGTGATATTTGATGTTGAAAAGATTCTCCTCCAAGCATTTTAGTAAACAAAGTTTTTAGTACTCTCTCTATATATATTAAAAAAATAATAATATTAGACTGATGTTGTAACTAGTCTCATTCTAGCAAGAAATAATATTCATCCATGGATATATGAACTTAAAGAAAAATCCATATGTGGCTGCATTTTCACTACAATTTTAAGTGTTTAATAATTAATGATCAAGATTTTGTAATATGTGAATACTGTTTTATAACTTTTGCACAATAACAATGCTAACAGTGGCTCAAGACAGAATAAATTTTTAAACCCTTAGAGCTCTATGGTTACTGGAAGTTTAACAAAATGATATTTGTCTAGTGTCTCCATATTTTTGTGCAAAGAAATAAAGTCAAGTATCAATTAAAGACTTAAAAGCATAATATCATATTATCTTTTGGATAGAATGAAAATATGGGTTCAAAGAGAAAGAGAAACTATATAAAATTTCTATCTGTTAAATAAGATCTTTCTCATGCATTTTTAAATAGCTGATAATGAGTAAACAAAGTATTTAGATTCTACTGAATACATTTAAATGCACTATACAATGTTTTATTATAAAATATCAATATTTGTAATAAATCTTAAAGTACATCCTTTGCAACTATAAAAATGATGATGAAAAAATATAGATATCAAGTAAAAATGTGAGTATGTACATAGCTCTTCAAAATTCCTTTAGCCCATGATCTAGCAAGATAAGAGGTGGGCTGGGGAGAGTGCAGAATCTGACAACCCCTTACCTGCCAAAGGTCTATAAGTGGAGTTTGGATTAGAAGATTGGCCTTTGAAAATTGAAGTGTTGATTAATGGTTCATGTGTACACATGTGGGTACTTCAGGCAATGCCTCATAATTGCAACTTTCCCTGGAGGATTATCCTTAGACAATTGAAGCTGCCTGACCCAGATATGCCTGGGAATTGTATTGTCTTCCCTACCCTGGCAGCCATGGCCAATGACTGACTGGGATGGGAGTACAAAAGCCTTTCCCTTGCCTCAAGGTGGGACAAATTCTGTGGTATAATTTGCACCCAGAGCTTCCTGTAAGATCAGGGTGAAGACAGACTTCATCTGAAACCATTTCTTGAATTGTTCCTTTCCCTTCTATGATGATTAGGTTCTGGTGTCAGCTTGGCCAAGTGATGATGCCCAGTTGTCTGGTCAGGCAAACACTGGCCTGACCATTGCTACAAGGATATTTCATGGATGATTGATAAACCAGAAGGCTGGTCTATTAAATCATCCATCAGTTGATTGCATCTGTGGCTGATTATATCTGTGGTCAACTAAGGCATGTTTCCCACAACAGGATAATCTAATCAGTTGAAGACTTTTAAGGAAGAAGAGAGACCCTTTCACTGTTTCTTCAGCCTCTTCTGTGAAGTTTGTTCAGACCCTTCATTGGCGCTGCCAGCTTCACAGCCTCCACAATGGTATTTGGACCCTTCCATTCCCACGGTCGCATGAGACATCTTCATAAATCTCATATTTACAGATCTCTCCTGTTGGTTCTGTTTCTCTAGAGAACACCTTTCTTATCCTGTTTCCCTCATTCCTTATCAGTTTCTCCTGAGAGTGCTTTAAAAATAAATCATGTATATGAACCTTTGTCTCAGACTCTATTTCTAGGAAACCCAATCTATAAGAGATACAGAGTGTAAAGAGATTTGCACTCAATATAAATGCTCACTAAAAGCATCCACATTAGTGAAACCTCACAATAATCAGGTAGACAAGATGACCATGTATGGATGTAAGTCGGCATCCTTTTCCAAGCACCTTGATGTTTACTCCATGGATTCATGTATAAAGTGGCTATGATATCAGGAATGCAGGCCAGACTTGGGTTTAATGGCATGGACTTTCCTATACCAAGGCTAATGTAGTTACTGCTTCCACTGAGCTCACAGTGTGCCAGAATCAAAGGCCAATGCTGAACCCCTCATATGGCACCATTCCCATGAGGGACCAGCCAGCATCCTGGTGACAGGTTAATTACACTGGAATCCTCTTATCATGAAGTGTGCAGAAGTTTGTCCTTATTGGATTTTTATCTAAATATGTGTGCTGGTTTGAAGGGATGTATGTCCCCTAGAAAAGTCATGTTTTAATCAAAATCCCATTTCATAAAGGTAGAATAATCCCAATTCAATACTGTATGCTTGAAACTGTAATCAGATCATTTCCCTGGATGATGTGATTTAATCAAGAGTGGTTGTTGGGCTGGATTAAGTAACGACATGTCTCCACCCATTTGGGTGGTCTTGATAAGTTTCTGGAGTCCTATAAAAGAGAAAACATTTTGGAGAGTAGGAGATTCAGAGAGAACAGAGAATGCTGCAGCACCACGAAGCAGAGCATTCACGAGTCAGCGACCTTTGGAAATGAAGAAAGAAAATGCCTCCCGGGGAGCGTCATGAAACCAGAAGCCAGGAGAGAAAGCTAGCAGATGATGCTGTGTTTGCCATGTGCCCTTCCAGCTGAGAGAGAAGCCCTGGCTGTGTTCGCCATGTACCTTCTCACTTGTGAGAGAAACCCTGAACTTCATTGGCCTTCTTGAACCAAGGTATCTTTCCCTGGATGCCTTAGATTGGACATATCTATAGATTTGTTTTAATTGGGACATTTTCTCGGCCTTAGAACTGTAAATTAGAAACTTATCAAATTCCCCTTTTTAAAAAGCCATTCTGTTTCTGGTATATTGCATTCCGGCAGCTAGCAAACTAGAACAATATGGTTTCTTTTCTCAGTCTACCTTGCTTCTGCCAGCAACTATCCATGGTTTTATGGCATTCCTATTCACAATCAAAGTATTCCACATAACACTGCTTCCAAACAGAGAACTCATTTTACTACAAAATAAGTGCAGCAAGAGATTCAACTGGTCTTACTGTGTGTTCCATCATTCAGAAACAGGTGGCTTGAAAAAATTGATGGAATGTTCTGCTGAAGTCTCATTTAAGGACCCAGCTGGGGAAAAACACCTTACTAAACTGGGATGCTGTCTCATAGAATATAATTTGAACAATCAATATATGCTGTATTTTCTCTCATGGCAAGAGCACACAGGTTGGGAACAAAAGGGTAGAAATGTGAGAGGCTCCTCTTCACAACTAATTACCCACTTGCAAGAGTTTGGCTTCTCTCCTTAACCTTGGCTTTGCTGGTCTAGAAGTGTTAATTCCCAAGAGAATGTCAAGAGACACCAGGATGTTTCCATTGAATTGGAAGTATTTCTGCACAATGGGAACAGAAAGGACAATGTCTAGAATAAGCAAATTCACTGGGGCATCTCTTAACACTTGTAAATTCAATAGCAAACGTCAGTGGAAGTAGGTAACAATTCATTAAAGGCAAGATGATAAAGGACTAAAACCCATTAGGCATGAAGGTTTGGGAGATCTCACAAGGTAAAGAATCCCAAACAGCCAAAGTTCTAGTTAAAGGCAAGGATAATATGGAATGGGTAGTGGAAAAGGGATATGGTTAGTATCAAATATTGTCTTATGACCAGATACAAAGTTGAGGACTGAGGCTGCTATGTTATGTGTATTTTAAGCAATGATCTCCTCCCCTTTCCCTTTGGCTTTGCATAATAGTTTTGGTGGTGCTTAATTTCACAATTAATTCAATGGTAGTCAGGTTATGAGAAGATACAACCAGACCTGATGGGACTATATCCTTAGGAGGTCATAGACTTGATATGGTTGGGATTTTGTGTTTCCCCTTTGGGAAGTGTTTTAGTTTGCTAAAGCTGCCAGAATGCAATATACCAGAAATGGAATGGCTTTTAAAAAGGGAATTTATTAGGTTGCAGGTTTACAGTTCTAAGGCCATGAAAATGTCCAAATTAAGGCACCGACAAGAGGTTACCTTCACTCAAGAAAGGCTGATGTTATCCCAAACACCTCTCTCAGCTGGGAAGACACCTGGTGATGTCTGCTAGCTTTCTGTTCTCATTTCATAAAGCTTCCCTGGGGGCATTTTCCTTCTGCATCTCCAAAGGTCTCTGGCTGTGTGAACTTTGCACTAAAGCTTTTTTCAAAATGACTCCCTCTTAAAGAGCTACAGTAAGCAATCCCACCTTTAATGGGTGGTAACACATGTCCATGGAAACCATCTAATCAAAATCCATCACCCAGGTGTGTCAGGAATTGGTTATTGAGCTCATCAGGCAAAAGAATCCACAGCCTTTGTCTGGAAACAATTTGGTGACCCTCCAATGGGATGAAAGCCTGAGGCTCTGGAACCCCAGCAAGGCAGGTAAGCTGGGTAATGGAACCTTTGTGGGTGGCAGGATTGAATTCAGTCTAGAGGCTTGGAAACTGGGGTTCTCTGTTCTGCTGGCACTCCAGAGACTTTTGGCACCTTAAACAGCTTCAAAGAAAGAAACTGTTTCCAGGGACTGGAACCCAGAACTCTGCATTTCTAGCAAGCTCCCAGTTGATGTCAATGATGCTAACACACAGATCACTTGTTCAACATGAAGGCCTTATGGAAGGACTCAGCAACAGCTAAAAAAGAGCATGAATCCCTGAATGAAGAAGAGATGATGCACTGCCCTGCCAAAGTGGGTCATTTATAAGTGGCTGTCATATCAGAAAGAAAAACCTTTCTGTATATAAAACATCTATATCATTTGGTCTCCCTTTTATAGAAGCCTGGTCTTATACCTAATAAATACATAACTCAAAACATTAAAAAAGAAAAAAGAAACCACCTGCAATTGGGTAGGTCGCATCTCCATGGGAACAACAAAAAAGATCCCACTCAGCAATATTGAATGAAGATTAAAGAACATGGTTTTTCTGGGTCACACAACAGTTTCACACCAGCACAAGGAAAGAGTGAGAGCATCTTTAGTTGTAGACAAATCTGTATAATATTTTATGTTAGGTAGAATCATGAAGCTGCTTTATGAGGGTTATGTATGAGTAGAAGGGCAAGAATGGAAGCTGAGTAGAAAAAGGGGTGGACTGTGCCAGTCCTGTGCCTATGTCTGCTTTGCCCTACCCTGTTTTAGATTGCTTGGAGCTTGTACCATATAGGCTTTTATCCCCCCAGATTCTTGTGTCACCTGGCTTCTGATCAGGTGTACTAATGGGAGGCACTAATGGAAGATTGGAGGTAAAAGTGGGAAGAAGCCAGTAAATTGCTTCCTCTCCCTCTCTGCCTCAGGCATCTTCTCTGACAGGAGTTGTGTGTTCTTTGATTTTTTTAAAAAAAACCCTTTCATACAATTTAAGATGTTACAGCTTTATTGATCGATTCAAGGATTGGGCAACATCCCATTCAGATAGTAGATGAGAGCTCCCCCAAATGGGTAGAAAAGGAAAACATATATAGGGTAAACAGAGAAGCAAATGAGGAAATATTCAGATTGATTAACATTAGGTTTCCATTTTACTTAAGAATATCTTGCAAAGTGGGGAGCAGATATGCATTGATTAGTACGGAATGTTTGTTCATTCTGATAAGCTCTCTCTACTGACTGAAACTAGTTTTATCACTAGGTATTGTTTTCAGTGACCCTGTAGTATGTGTTTCATTTTCTTGGACAACCCCTGCAGGGTGATTGTTTTTGTCCTCTGGAAAAGCTTTCTCAGAGATGGGTCATCTTCTGTCAATGCCCAAAGCAAGTGGTCATTTTATTTTACATAACATCTCTATAGCCCCAGCTATGGCACATATAAAGTTTAAGAATGTGAAAGTTTATCTATGAGTCAAGTCTTTGAAATGTGTATTTGAACCACACTGTTATATCTGCACCACCCCCCACAAAAGAACTGGAAGTCACTATTAATGATGTACTCTATTAATGGTGGTTATTTTTCGGTGATAGCATTATCGATGATGTATCTTTGAGTATTTTTAGGAAGGAAAATACATGCCTCCTTTCACCTCTGTTAATGCTCTTTGATAAATAGTGCAAACCTCCACCTGATATTTATTTTTGTGAACCTCTAATTGCAGCTAATCAAGCCTTTATCTTGCATTTACAAGCTCTAGATGTATGTACATTTTTAGCCATCCTTAGTAAAGAAATATAATTGCAGTAGAAACCATAGAAAAACACTTAAGAAAAAGTGAGAGCTGAATATCATCACTTGTTACTTAAACATTGCTTCCTTTTTTTTTTTTTTGATACAAAGAGATCGAAAAAGAAAACATCTTAAGAGGGATTTATGATCAGAGAGGCTGTTGGCAAGGAGACTGAAGAAAAACACCATAGTGTTTGCATGTGAAGAAACTATCCCGTATGTTTCAACTGATAAAAGAAAAATCTATCATGCAGTTTAAGATCTCACAGCTTTATTAAGCAACTCAAATGGGCAGCATCCATTCAAGATGTATGAGGGAGCTCCCCTGGGTGGGTGAAAAGGGGAAGCTTGAGTCGGCAAATGTGGAAGCAAGTGAGGAAATATTCTGATTGACATTAAGTTCCCATTTTTCTTAGTGGGGTTCTTACAAAGAGGGGAGCAGGTAGTTGCTTAGGTATGAGGAAGTTAATTGGCTTAGGAATGAGGAAGTTAACTGGTGATAAGTGTTTGTATTTAAATTCGGTTTTGAGGGGTGAGCTGGGTACTTACAGGAAATAGAAAATAGCTTTGGATTTTCGTTTTGCTGACATGGGACTTAGCATGAGTACTGGGCCTACTAGATTTTATTTATCACAATGAATAGAGCTCTGTATTATTTAATGATCATTTAATTTGTGAATCTCAAAGCCAAAATCGAACACTATTTTCTTTTCAAAATGGGTAAATTATTTTATTTTTATTTTTTAAAAAAGGAGTTTCCTAACCTAGATTAATTTTCCCTGTCCTTGCCATTTGGAATATTATTGATAAGACAAACAATAATATGTAGACTTAACCTTAGTCATTATCAAGTACAGCCTCCTTACCGAATAAGTTGGTTACGTGAATAAGTGGCAGAGCTTATGTTATTGGACAAAGGTGGTGAATTCTCTGCCCAGTGGCTCAAATGACCAATTCCTGAGACACCAGGATTTCAAAGAGAGAAAGAGATTATTGCTAGGCACAAAGCAGGAGATCAGATGGCCTACTGGCCCAAAATCTGTCTCCCCATATTCAGGGGATTCAAGAGTTTATGGATTCAAACAAGGGAGATGGAGTTGTTATCATTACAATAGTAAGTATAAACAAGACTGAGACTGGTTCAGTTTCAGTAATTTCAGATATTAATTTCAAAAATTAACTTTTTCTACAATATAGAAAGAAAAAAACCAATATTTAATG